>JAPYYD010004654.1:0-12891 GCA_028551405.1 Uromys caudimaculatus | reverse complement strand
TTATATATATATATATATATATATATATATATATATATATATATATATATATATATATATATATATTTTTTTTTTTTTTTGGTTTTTCGAGACAGGGTTTCTCTGTGTAGCCCTGGCTGGACACTCATCTTTCTAACAGTAGCTATTCTAACATGGTATGTGATAGCTCAATGAAATGTTTTTCCATATACTTGTTAGCCATTTGTATACCTGCTTTTGGGGAATACTTGTGAAAGTCCGTTGCTTTTTTTTATTTGTTTTCTTGCTATTGATTTTCTCAGTTTAATTAACCCTTCATTTGATGTATGTTTTGAAAATACAGAATGGGAATCAAAGTCACCCTGTGCCGTGTCTTCTTTTCTCACCATCTTCTTTATTTAGTTTTTTGTTTTGTTGTTGTTGTTGGGGTTTTTTGGTTGTTTGGTTGTTTGGGGGGGTTGGGGTTGGGGGTTGTTTTGTTGTTGTTGTTGTTTGTTTGTTTGTTTGAGACAGGGTTTCTCTATGTCGCCCTGGCTGTCCTAGAACTGGCTCTGATAACAAGGCTGGACTCGAACTCAGAGATCAGCCTGCCTCTGCCTCCTGAGAGTGTCGGTGAGTTTTTCTCTACACCACTTTGTGCTCCCTGCGGAGAATAAAGGAGAACACTCACCCAGGAGCTATCTTTGGATCCTCAAATGAAAGACGCACACACACACACATTAGCTTATCTTTAAAATGTCTTGGCTACCACAAAGACTGGGCACTCCTTAACCTTCCCCTGCTACTTCAGGCCAAATCAAGGAACTAGCCAGTAGCCACATAGTAGAAGTCTCACATGGCTATTTGGTTTTATTTCCTGCCACTCCTGCATCCCATTCTTCTATCCTGAGTCATGACAATTCTCTCTCTCTCCTGTTCTTCTCTGAGTTCTACCCACATGCCCAACCATTAGCCATTGACATCTTTATTGATCAATCAAAACCCAGTTGGGAACAAGGACCTTCAACATCTGGACATGCAGATTCCTGATTTAATCAAAGCATTAGAACCAATCTCCAACACCTGAGCACTGGGATTAAAGGCATGCGCCACCACTACTGGGCTTCTCACCATGTTCTTACATCATTCATTTGTTCATTAAATCAGTGACCTTTGACTATGTGGTATCTGTGCTAAGTTCTTAATAATGGGTTTATGGGTAAAGCAGGAAAGGTTATCTTACATAGAGTGCACAAGTCCACAGAGAATCTGGGTTTTTTTTTTCTTCTTTTCTTTTCTTTTCTTTCTGTCTTTCTTTCTCCTCCCACCCTGATATCATCCTGGTATTTTCAGTTCTGCCTAATGCCCTGGCCACGTCTGTCATTGCTTTTACTATGGTTCAGTAAGTTAGGGTCCTTTAAACACTACTCTTCCTTATCATGCCTCCTTTCCCTGCTATTGTTGAGTAACATTCTTGGCTGCACTACACAAAGGCTGTTCCATACTCTCCTACCAAGTCTCCAGCTACAGTCATTCTTTCTTAGACTCCTTTCATCTTCTGATCCCAGATAGAAGCAGAGATCTGTTGGGAAATTCTGGGACTCCTTTTCCTCCTTGATTAAAAAGAGACACATAAATACACATACATCCCATGTTTATCATCTGACATCTGTTAGTTTTCTTCTCTCTCTCTCTCTCTCTCTCTCTCTCTCTCTCTCTCTCTCTCTCTCTCTCCTCAGCCTTTCATGTGTCTTTGCTCATGCCTGTAGCTCTCTCCACTTTCTCTCCTGAAGAGAGCTCGTCTTCTCTAATATCTTCCATTGTCATCCATAGTCAGTCTCCCAACACCCACCTTCAATCCAGACCACTCTTCCAAATTGTAGATACATAGTTCCAAACCCTTACAGTAGCTCTATGTACCACATTGGGATATGTTTTAAGGATTTTTAATATGGGGTGCCTTCAAATAAATTTATGATCTATAAATACCTTGGTAGAAAACTGCCTGCCCCCTAGGGTTTCCTCTCATGGTAAATGATACCAGCATCTTTCCCCGTGTTCCAGACAGAGCCATCCTAAACATCTCTTTCTCCTTCAGTGTCTCTCTTACCTCCCACCCCTGCCAAAATAACCAATCACCAAATCTACTTGTCCTCGCCTCCTCTCTTCTTCTTTTTCCAATTTAAGCCACCCTTGTCTCTTGCCTGAACCCACATAATTGTCTAAAATTTTCCCTCTAAACCACCTTTCGTTCAACCTCTACCCCATTTTCAAATGACAATAAAAAGTAATAATTTTACATGTAAATCTCATCATATAATTTTTCCACTCAAACTATTCAATGACTTCTCAACATGAAGTGTTACTTCTCAAATCCTTCTGTGTATTTCCTGAGAAAAATCAACCAACTTTTGCCTGAGGGTGTTGCCAACTTATACTCTGCCAGGGATGTGGTTCCTTCCACACTGTGCACAGCTTTCAGGGATGAGTTTAATTACTACTTTCTTATGGAAATCTCTCTTGATTAGATTATAAATAGTATGGGGTTTTATATTAACTCTTACACCACCCTGTGATTTAGTAATGAAATCCCATTGATATCTGTGAGGGAGATCTGACTTAATTGGGCAAGCTCCATGAGGAGAGTGACTAGGTATAACTTTTCTACTAGTATATTCTCAAAGAACAGCAGTCAGTATGTACTCAGTAAGACTTGCTGGAAGAATAAACTGAGTATAATTTGGATTGTAAAGCCAATTACCCTGTTATATTCAGCAATGTATTTGGCTGGATACTAAATACAGACTTTTCCTACATATGATAAGTAATTATGATAATTATTAAGTTATATTTACACTTCCACAAGAATTTAATTTTAAGTTGCAATAAATTTTTCAAAAATAAAAGAAGTTCTGGGTTTTTCTAGAAAGTTCATTTTAAGGACAGATTTTCATTTGTTTGTTTATGTCATTGTTTGGGTTGGATTTTAGAGGGTATTGCATTGTTTATTAATGTAGTTCAGGCTGGCCTGGAACTTACTGTGCCATTAAGCATGATTTTGAACTCCTGGTCTCCCAGATCTTTACCTAATAGACACCAATGGCCAAGTCACCCACCTACTTTTGAAATAGTAACAATCAAAAATGTATTACCAAAAGTCCTCCATAGGAAAGCTGAGAGACTCTTCCTGGCTAAGAATCACTAAGAACTACCTCTCACGGGCTGAAATAACTGGCTAACTTAATCTTTCTTGAAAAATCACCAGCTATTCAGTTGTCATGTATTTTTTTAAAAAAGAAAAATAAGTCAAAATTCAATTCAACTTCAATAAAATGAGCATTTTGCCCATCAACATTCAAAATATATTAGAATAACATATGTCATTCTTTTGAAGCACTATCTAAATGGGATGAAATTTTAATTTCAAATCTAGAACTGTGAAATTAAGTATGGAAAAAGTGAAAATGTGACATCTAAAATCTTCTTCCACTATGTTCTCCAAGGGAGACTTAAAGGCCAGCCTGAGTCTCGGAGGTCCATGACTAATGCATGTGGGAAGAAAATGATTAGCATGTAATGAGAGACTATGGGGGGAGCCCTACCAAAGAGGAAGAAGACTGATGAGGACTTAAATTCTGAGCATGTTCACATTCTCAAGGGCTCTGATTTATTGGCAGAAGAATGTTATGGCAGGCAGAAGTAAGATCAGGAAATAATTAGAGCACATTTCTCAACATCAGTCCTTTTGACATTCTGCACCATGTAATTCTTTGTTTCAGGTGACTTTCCTGTGCATTGTAATAGACTCAAGAACATCCCAGGTCTTTACCTAATAGACGCCAAGGGCAAAGCCACCCACCTGATTTTGAAATAGTGACGATCAAAAATGGGTTTCAGACATTGCCAAAGGTCCCCTATGGGAAGGTTGAGAGATGGTTCACGGCTAACAATCACTGAATAAAAGAAAGCCAAAGTCATCTGTAGATTCAAGAAAACATGAAGAACCCAGGTTTTCTGTCATTAGCTTTATTCAAAAACTGCTTGGCCCCATAGTAAATGGTACCAGCATCCTTCCCCATGGTCCAGCCAGAACCATCCTAAGCATCTCTTTCTCCTTCAGTGTCTCCCTTATCTCTCACCCCTGCCAAAATAACCAATAACCAAATCTCCTTGGCCCTGCCTCCTCTCTCTAACATTTTACAATTTAAGTCACCCCCATTTCTTGCCTGAGCTCACATAATTTATTTTCTAACAGGTTTTCTCTCTAATTTACCTTTCTTTGCCCCAAACCCATATGTCACATGACAAAGAAAATAATCATTTTAAATGTAAAGCTCACCAAATGATTCCTCCACTTGAACCACTCAATGGCTTCTCAATATTAAGTGTTTAGAATCCTGGAACTCTGATTAGTCCCAGCAATGTACAAGAGTTGAGTGGGGTGTGCATGCTCTGATGAAGTGGCACCTACTATCCATGCAACCAGGAATCTTGGTATGTTTGTTTGGTACAGTACAGGGGCAGATGCTGGCTAGTCTCCTGGAGCTCCCTGTAGGAGCAGTCTCAGGCTGTAAACATCTGGGAGGAGGAAGCTGTTTTTGCTAGTTTTTTGTATACAGTGGTCACTTACACTTGGATCATAAAAAATACTTTGGTCATCCCTCTTGAACCTGGTCCATATGGAGAGAGCTTTACCAATTTGCCATGGACCCAAGGCCTTGGTCTTTGCCATGTGTGTGCCCATGTCTACAATACACATGCCCTCAGGAGTTACTCTGAGTTTCCTCTGCACTCCTAAATGCAATCACTTCAGAAGTGGACTCCTAATCCTACCTCCTTTGAAAAAGAACAGCAGCCTGGCCTCTGGAGCTTCAGGAAGATTCAGCTGTAAATGTTTCCAATTCTCAGAAGTGCGCAGGGCTCAGTTTTCTGTATCATATTTCATCCTGCTTAAAACAGGATGAGTCCCCCCCCCCTTTTTTTCAAACAGAGTCCTGAAACTCTCTAAAGCAAACTGTAATGAGTCAGGATAGCTCTCACAGGCGGTGTGATCACACACCCGCAGCATGGAAACAGATCGTAATTTCCCCAGCTAAGCACCAGATGAAGAACTTGGCTCCTGTGGAGGGGCCATGCTGCATGAGAAATATGTTTGCTTTTGTTTGCATGTTGTTGAATCTATGCAAGGAAAAATATAAGATGGCACTGAGAGCGCAGTGCCAGAGGCAAGCACAGGGTACACTGGGGAGCTGGTACAGAGTGAGGAAGACTTCACTACAGCATCAAATGTCTAAGTTCTGCCTTGAAGTACAAACAGCCAGTCATGAAAACTGCATTTGAGGGTAGGAGAAAGAGCAGGCTAAGCAGAAATGCAAGTTGGATGCAGAATTTGGAGAAGCACAGTATAGTTCTATAGGTGGGGGCTGCTCAGCGGAGCTGGATTATCCACTGAGACTGTGGGGAAAAGGATGGGATCATTTGCAAAGCAGAGACAAGATCCTGAAGGAGGGAGAGTCGGGTAATAAGCTCATGTTCTGTTGTCGAGGAGGTCCTTGATTTTAAGACACACCATTCATATTTATAAGAGCTCTCAAGAGAACTTAGAAGCACTAATCTAAATACACACACTTTATTAAAAATTAATTGAGACATCACTTACTCATGTTGTTTTAATACTTAAATCAGAATTTGCATCTAAACCTTCTTGACAAATACAGGATACAGAGAGACACTTTTAAGTCATTGTTGGTCACTGGGCAGACATATTTAGTTTTTCACCAGTGCCTGTGGTCTTGACTGTTTTAAGATTGACAGTCATTTCAAGGTAAGTCGAATTGTATTAGGATTTATTCTTCTGTATTTTCTGCTTCCTGTTTGGGACTGTTGCTGCTGCTGTTGTCATTTGAGATAAGGTTTCTCTATGTACCCCAGGCTGCCCTTGAACTCACAGAGATCTGCCTGCCTCTGCTTCCAAAGCACTAGGGTTAAAGGGTAGCCTGGCCTAACTAAGAGGATTTTCTTTCTTTGTTTGCCTCTTTTTTTCCTCTAATTTAGTCTATCTTGTTGTGAATCAAATAGCCTCTCTTAGCAATTAGAATCTTTTGACAGATTAATATTCCATAACTGAACAAAAGTCCTGTGTGAATACAAAGTAGCCATAACTCCTAGCCATCCTGAGAAGCCAGAGGGGTGGAGGAGACAGCTCTATGACAGTCCTTCCATGACATGGATGAGATCCTGGGTTCAATCCCCAGGGTAGCAAGAAAGAAGGAAGAAAGGGTAGGAGGGGGGAGGGAACGGATTGACAGGAGCGAGCTGCCTTTAGCCTCTGTAGAAGGGTTGGTTTTGTTTGAGAGAAAGAGTAGAGAGGGATTGTTACAGAAAGGGAAGTGGGCAAGGGTGAGGCGGAAAGAGTGAAGCACAGAGAGGGCGGATGAAGAATAAGTGATGTCATCAATGCGTGAGGTATTTATGTAGGAAAGCATGACACTGAACCCCATTAGCATGTGTAGATAACATGCATCAGTTATAGTAACACAAACCATAAGTGAAAGCAGAAAGCAGATGACTCAAGAGACACTCAGCCTTAAGCGGTAGGTGGTTCCTTCAGTTCTAGAACATGCCTAAATTCTTTTTGAGCCATGACCCCTAATGCAGCAATTTCAACCTTCTCCATTCAATTAGAATGCTCAGTCTGTCAGAATGTAATTCCTTATCTACTTGGTTTTAAAATTAATTTCCTTTGGTTGATTGGGTTTGGCATCTTTCAGATCTCTCTCTCTCTCTCTCTCTCTCTCTCTCTCTCTCTCTCTCTCTCTCGCTCAAACTAACTTAGAGCTCACTATGTATCTCAGACCAGCCTAGAACTTGAGGCAATCTTCCTGCTCAGCCCCATACTAGGATTCCAGGCATGAACCACCACAGCTGACTGCTTTCCTTCCTATTTCTGCCCTTCCCATTTCTTGTTACTCAGATATGAGGAGGCGCAAAAGTGGCTCCTGTAACCTCCAGACAGCAGTCTGCTGCCTGTCTCTACAGCAAGTTCTTCCATTCACCACTTGACTACTTAGCATCCTGAAGTTTGAAGCTGATGTTAGGACATTCTTAAGACTTGAGAGTTGGTCTGTTTGTGGGAAGCAGCAATGGCACTCAGAGCCCTTCCCTGAATATTTCTCACTTCTCTAGTTAAAGAATCTTCATATATACACATACAATACATATTTGCACACAATACATACTGTCATGGTTAGTTTTGTTTGTCTGTTTGTTTGTTTGTTCTTTGTTTTGGTTTGGTTTTTGGTTTTGGTTTTTGGTTTTTGGTTTTTGTTTGTTTTGTCAACTTGACACAAACTAGAACCATTGGGAAGTCAGAAACCTCAATGAAGAAAATGCCGCCACCAGACTGAACTCTGGGCAAGCCTGTTA
This sequence comes from Uromys caudimaculatus, assembly GCA_028551405.1. Taxonomy (NCBI): domain Eukaryota; kingdom Metazoa; phylum Chordata; class Mammalia; order Rodentia; family Muridae; genus Uromys; species Uromys caudimaculatus. The sequence goes on along the minus strand of JAPYYD010004654.1, from coordinate 5,508 downwards.
ATCATTGTCTTCATCAATAATTGATGTAGGAAGGCCCAGATCACTGTGGGTGATGCCTAACGTTGGCACGTGGTGCTGAGGTGTATAGGCAGGCTGCCAAGCCATGAAGACCCAATATGCAACACTCTCTCATGGATTTGAGCATGGAAACTGCTTGAGTTTCTGTCATGGCTTCCCTTAGTGGACTGGTGCCTGGGATATGTAAGTCAAATAAACTTTTTCCTCCACAACTTGCTTTGGGTCATAGTGTTCTATCACAGCAATAAAAATCCTAAGTAAGACAAAGTGGAGGAGTTGGAGAAGGAACTGAAGGAGCTGAGGGAGTCTGCAGCCCCATGGAGGGAGCAACAGTGTCAACTGGCCTGACCCCCACAGTCCTCCTGGAGGCTGGACCACCAACCAAAGAATACACATGGAGGGACCCATGGTTCGGACCACATATGTGGCAGAGGAGGACCTTGTTGGCATCAGGGGGAGGAGAGGCCCCAGTAAAGGGGAATGTCAAGGTGGGAATATGGGAGTGGATGGGCAGGTGGGTGGGGAGTGGAATTCCCTCATAGAGGTGGGGGAGGGGGAGGGGATAGATGGTTTCCAAAGAGGAGACCTAGAAAGGGGGAAACATTGGAAATGTAAATAAAGTATCAAAAAATAAAAATTAAAATTAAAAAAATTTTTTAAAAAAAGGGGGAAAAAAAAGACAAAGTCATACACACATCTTAGGCTACTAACCCCAAAGCCCTTCTCTCACCTTTTTTTTTTTTTTTTTTTTTTTTTTTTTTTTTTTTTTTTTTTTTTTTTGGTGGAGCCCACAATTGAGAGACTTTGGTAAAAAGACTTTGAATTCTAAGAGATTGGATATTTTTAAAGGTATTGAAATTTTGATATGTAAGAATTTGCAAAGACTGTGGGACTTTTAAAGTTATTTAGATTTGGGGGGATGAATAAGAAAGTAAGACTTGAGGCTTAATAGTGATGTATTTGTGTGTCAAGTTGACAAGGGGTCAATTGTACTGGCTGGATTTGTGTTAACTTGACACAAGCTGGAGTTATCACAGAGAAAGGAGTTTCAGTTGAGAAAATGCCTCTATGCGATCCAGCGGTAAGGCATCTTCTCAATTAGTGATTAAGGAGGGAGGGCCCCTTGTAAGTGGTACCATCTCTGGGCTGGTAGTCTTGGGTTCTATAAGAAAGCAGGCTGAGCAATCCAGGAGAAGCAAGCAAGCCAGTAAGCAGCATCCCTCCATGGTCTCTGCATCAGCTCCTGCTTTCTGACCTGCTTGAGTTACAGTCCTGACTTCCTTTAGTGATGACCAGCAATGTGGAAGAGTAAGCTTAATAAACCCTTTCCTCCTCCTCCCCCCCCAAAATAAAAAGAAAATAACACTGGAGATGTCCCCAGCCTGCCACTTTAGGAGCATTGCGTTCCACTTCAAGGATATGAGAAAATACCCAAATTCCAAATTTAAGAGAGGAATAGAAAATCTGAAATTTGTCCTTCAGCCCTTTGTAACTACATGAGCCATGTTATTTTGATATAGTCACTGTCCAAGTCAAGGCCTGCAGAAGGATAATCCGAACTTTTCCCTGACACTATTCCTCTGCCTTTCCCTTTTCTCTCCCCAATATGCCCTTTCATGATCCTTTGCAGCCAATAGGAGGGTTCCATATGCTTTGAATCATATCTTTATATTAGTTAAGAGGATATTCACTGCAGAAACAAATACACCTGTCATAGCCTGTATTTGGCTTTATGGAACACTTGGGGCTAGTTCACATTGTCACAGTTCAGCGTGGACAATCCTGGCCAGACATCTGTGTGCTTTGTCAGAGCCAAGGCTTCTTCCATGACGTCATTGTGAATTTCTCTTTACCCTTGCAGAACCCTACATATAAGGCTGCTATGAAATAGGCCAGGCACTGTCACACAAACCATTTCCTCTTTGGTTCTATTGAGTAGGATTCATTGATATGACTGTACCTGTCAGGGAAGCTGAGGACTGTTCTCTAGATGTATGTCTCAGAGGAGAGCAGCTTTGTGGAAAAAAAAAAACTCACAATATGAGTCAGAAAGAGGAATCATTTTACACTAGAGAATAAATATTAAATTCTGAGTTCTCTAAGCTCCATTCTTTCTAACACCCTCAAGGAATTTTTATAATCTTTTTCTATGAGCTATTATCTTCCAAACCATTGTTGTACTTAAAGTCTTCTTTCAATTTTAGAGCCAAAAGTGGCTCTTTTTCTATGCACTTCTGATATAATTTATGTAATCCCAAACATAAGCTCCGCTTGAAGCAAATGGATATTTGCAAGTACTCTAAACTGCAAAGATTAAAGCATATTGATACTTTCAAATTATTCTCCTTTATTTAAAAATCACTGTAACACTAAAGTTGCTTACAAGACTTCCAGATGTGCCCAAGAAGTGGTGGCACTGAGCCTGAAAGAGGCCACAGCCTCCTCTCATTCTACACTAAGTTAGGATTTAAACGGAGACAGAAAGTTTTTGTTCTAAGGGCAATTTATTCCTAATCAGTAAAATCTATTCTCCTTGCTACCAGACCATTCCAACTTCTGTACTCAGAGTAGTCCATGTAGAATCTTCTTAAGATTTAATATTTTATTTCCCAGTCTACATGGACTGCAGCATAAATAGGCTTACCCTTCTGAGAACTTTGGACAGGGGAAGTAGAAATTCCAGTAGAGTATTTATAGCGGTGACTCCTTCAGGAAACTTTTGTTGATAGTGAATATACATTAGCAGTTCAACTGGATATGGGCAGCCAGATATCAGGGTACAGAATTTAGCATTTGAATATATAGCAAGCACCAGACCACCCCCAACACAAAACAGCAGTGAGCAGTAGATATGGGTGTAAAGATGATGGTTTTTTTCCTTCTCCACTGAGAGAGAGTTTTGTTCTGTGGCCAAACTGGCCTTAAACTTGTGTTCCTCCCAGCTCAGATGAGAGTAGAGAACTGTGCCTGCACACCCAGCATCTTCTACCTCCCAAAAGAACACATTCACTCCTTTGGATTGAAACATCAATGATTTGTGAGTTTCACAGTATCAATTAGCATGCAAGTTTCAGGCCACAGATGTCATTGTTTTAGCAGTCAGTTTACAAATCACTAGTTCAAAAAAAAATGTGGCTCCTGACCAGATCATTGTAAATTTTCTCCATCCCTGGGTTTGAGCAAAACAATAAAACAAGCTACAGACCTGCAACTTGAAAGTGGTATCCACCTCTAATCTCCGCAGCACGGACCATGCCCCAAACAGCTGTAAGATGGGGAGAGGAGTCCTGATCAAGTGCTCCATATAGACCAATAGCAGTATGTCTTAAAACCTTACCTTCTTATTTTTATGATAGGTTTTGGCTCAGTGTTAATTTCTCTACAATATCCCTTTGTATTTCAAAAATCATAAATAATCATTTGTATCACATGGAAGACATCCTAAAATGCAGGAGTGTTAGGGAAAATATAAACTTTCTAGTAGCCTTTTTAATTAGAAGAAACTATGGCCTAACAACTGCAAACATTAATCGTGGACTGATACTGCCTGTTCTAAAATCACAGCGGCCAGCCGTGGGATTAGGCTGTTTCTTATTCTCACCGTGCCTTGGTTTTCCTATTAGAAATTTCAGAATTAATCTCTGCTTTCTGTATTATTCCAACACTAAAGCTTTTAGGGCACTGCCTGCCACAAATTCAGCTCTCAGGGAATACGACCTGCTCACACCTTTTAAGACTGTTCTAAAGCTTTCATCCTGTTACCTTCGCTTTTTACCGTATTATTTTCTCTAACAATCATCATTAGTGCCAAAGATAATAATTAGTCACTGATGACGGTTGTAATGCAAACAATAAAAATGAACTCATAATAGTTCTAATGGGAGGAGTTAGGAAGTTTGGTTCTGAGAGGCTTAGACACTACCATTAGTGGAGAGCCTTGCCCCTCTCCTGGCCAAAGAGCAAAGAAAAAGGATCTAATGCTTGTTTAAAAAAACACCTGCTTCTCAATAACTAATTTGCCTCATATTTTATTACTTCAAACAACTTTACTTGTAGTACAGTTTCCTCCAAGTGTTCATTTCAATGACTACTGCAAGATGTAATTTATTGTAGCATAAGACTCTAATTTTAGTTCACTTCCTAAGAAGATAGGAAACCAATTAACCCAACTAATTTAGTAACAAATTTATTATAATCAAAATAGGAATTGGTATGAATCAGGCATTACCCAAACTCTTTTTTAAGGAAAAATGTGTGTGTGTGTGTGTGTGTGTGTGTGTGTGTGTGTGTGTGTGTGTGTGTGTGTAATGTCAACTGGGTGTAGAAATGAACTAGACAACTGATTCCAGGGTTAGAGATTATAGCCAGAGTTCTACTTTAATGGAATTTTTTATTAGTAGGGAAGAAGAATATGGAATTTTTAACACAGAGAAATAACCATTCTGACACTTGGGCCCAAAAGGCTAAAGAGAACTTATCCTTATATCAACCAAACACAGTGGCCTCATTATGCTTGTAGTCAGTGTAATCCTCAGCCATTAGCTGAGATACTGATTTTTGTACATAAGGGTATTGTTCTCCCTATGAAAGAAGTGCCTTTAGAAACACTGCAGATAATTTCTTATAAAAGCTTCATGGTGTAGCTGTGGGGTAGTGGTGATACGTGGAGGTAGGGAGATGCTATTTTTAAGACTCGAAACTGACTTTTTTGATGCGTATAAAATAGCCTGATTTGAACTCGAGAATTCCAGAAGGATTTCTTCTTGAAGTGGAATGAACTCTTCTCTTGTGTAGCTGAATGAAAAGATCATGATAGTTGTTGGGTGTGGTCAAGGCACCATGTGTAAACACACAAGACATTGTGTGTATGCTGTATATATATATGCAACTATCCATGGATGCAGGTTTACACAGTATACGTTTTTATTTTGGCAATATGTGTGTGCTATGAGGAGCCATCTAGATGCACCCTTCATGTCTCACATACACCTCACATCTCAGTTCTCTATAATGACAGCCCTCATAGAGAGGAAGGTGACTCAGTAAAATTACACGCATCACTGGCCCAGCGCCTATGCAAGGTATTTGGAGAAAGGGCCATCTCCTTTGCCTCAGTTCAGAGCTCTGAAGGATTATCTCAGCTGCCTGTGATTGAAGCTGAGGCCTCTCTCACATCTGTGCTTCTTTCCTTCCTCATGTTGTTCTGGACAGTATGCCCCAGTCAACTACCCTAGAAGCTATTCTCGGAGTCTGCTACCCAAGGGACTCAGACTAAAACACCAAGCACACATTACTTAATATCACTTCAAGGAAAAGGGTAATTTACACATTTATAAATGTTGAAGGAATGATATTTTCAAGTTCCATCCATTTGCCTGCAAATTTCATAAAGTCATTGTTTTTAATAGCTGAGTAGTACACCATTGTGTAGATGTACCACATTTTCTGTAGCCATTCCTCTGATGAGGGACATCTGGGTTGTTTCCAGCT
>JAPYYD010004653.1:0-12892 GCA_028551405.1 Uromys caudimaculatus | reverse complement strand
TTTGGAGAGCTGTCCCTCAGGGTCTGCTCTGGGGTGCAGAATGGAATCAGAAGGATCTTGTCCCCAGCTGTTCCTTGGTTCCTATGCCCCAAAGGTTCTGTAAAGGTCTCTCTTGATCCAGAAGTGGTGGTTTTGCCTGTGCTCAAAGGTGTGTCAGCACTTCTGGGATTCCCTGTTCATGTGGAGCCTTGTGGCCCAGGCTGAGGTCCCCAGGCACCAGTGTAAATTGGAAAGTTCACAGTTTTTCTGTCCCTGGGTTCTCAGGCCCTGGATCCCGGCAGATCTGGGTGGGTCTGGGTGAGAGGTGCTGCTCCCCTCAACCCCACTCACGGCCTTTCCAGGCTCCTGGGAGGGCACCCCTCTCTCTCCGGTGCTCGTTGGCTACCGACTCCTGGCGGCCCAGGCAGAGGTTTCCACCCGCTGGTGAAATATGGAAGTTTCGGAGTTTTCTGTCCCCGGGTTCTCAGTCCCCGGATCCCAGCACATCCGGGCAGGTCTGGGCGAGAGGTGCTGCTCCCCTCAACCCCACTCACGGCCCTTCCAAGCTCCTGGGAGGTTACCTTTCTTCGGTGCTTGTTGGCTAAGGTCTCCTACTGGCCCAGGCAGGGGTCCCCAGTCACCAGTGTAAACTGGAAAGTTCACAGTTTTCTGTCCCTGTGTTCTCAGGCCCTGGATCCCGGCAGATCTGGGCAGGTCTGGGTGAGAGGTGTTGTTTCCCTTAACCCCACTCATGGCCTTTCCAGGCTCCTGGGAGGGCACCCCTCTCTGGTGCTCGTTGGCTACTCCTATATTTCTTATTTTGATAAAATGGGCAAGTTGGGAATGACATATGATAGAATAGGAAGAGAAGAAAGGAGAGCCTATGTGCACCAATCTTATTGATACAAAGGGCTTTGTTTTCTTGATGTCCTCTGTCTTCTTTGTCATTTTCAACCTCTTCTGCATAGTTTCCAGAAAAATGAAGGGAGGGATTTGAGGGAGACATTCCTTTCAGAGCTAGATATTCTGAGGTCTTTCACATTCTTATTATTTTCTGGCTATGGTTATTTGTAATTGTCCCATCTGCTGCAGGATAAAGTTTCTCTGGTCAATGCTAAACAAAGTAACTTACTATGGTATAGTTGAATGTCATTAGGAGTCATTTTATTGATAGTTTTTATTTGTTGTTATTTTGCTTTGTTTTGTTTTGTTTTAGGAAAGTGGAGTTCAGTTTTACCCCAGATCTCTCCTCTTAGGTTCTTGGCCACCCAAAGGTGTAAGCTATGGGCTCCATCTTACAGAGTGGGCCTTAAGTCAAATCAGATACTGGTCGGTTCCTCCATATTGTACTGTCATATCTTGCAGTCAGAACATCATTCTAGATCAAAAGGTTTATGCCTGGGTTGGTGTTTACTTTTGTACTTGCTAGTCTGCAGAGTAACTTCCTATACTAAATATGTTAGAACAATTAGAACATAATGGTGAAGGCACCACATTGACTTCTCTGAGTGCAATGAGTTGTGTGTATTTTGTCTTCAATAATGGGCCTTTTCCAGTCGGTTTGTAGAGAGCAACATTTATTCTTGACAAAAGTCAATTGTTGCTTAAGGGCTCCCTTAGAAAGCCTTTGGCTAACATCTCAATTAGATCTAACCCAATCCAAGGACTGGAAGCTTTATTCAGTGACAAGGGATTTTCAGTTTGGGCTCTGTCTTCCCCATTATTCGGCAATTTCAGTTAGATTGCTATTTTTATATTCTTTTGTTATTCTGTATGTTTATTATTTTAATTGTTCTGTGCTGAGGGGAAATTTTTTTAGGGTCCAATCTATTTGGTGTTCTCTATGCATCTCATACTTGAATAGGCATCTCCTTTAGGTTTGGGAAATTTTCTTCTATGATTTTGTTTAAAATATTTTTTGTTCCGCTGATCTTGGTTTCTTCTCCTTCCTCTAGTTCTATTATTCTTAGATTTGGTTCATTCAAAGGTTTCCAGATTTTCCCTTTTGTTTTATTTTTTTGATCTTGTACCAAATTTTTAACCAAATTTAACATTTTCCATGACTAATCTACCCATTTCACCTATCATGTCTTTAAGGAGTGAGATTATTTATCCAGTCTCTTGCATCCTACAGTTCCTGTTCAAGTTCCTGAACATTTATCTCTAGAATTTCCTGTTTGTTTTTCCTTTATAGATCCTTATTTCCATTTTTAGTTCTTGACCACTTTTCTGTCTTCCTTAAATTGTGTGTTTATCTTGGGTTTCCTTAAGGGATTTATTAATTTTCTTCAGGGTTTTCCTGTAATTCTTTAAGGGATTAATTAATTAAGTTTCTCTGATTTTTCTGGTCAGGTTCCTAAATTTTTCATCTCCAGATTTTCCACAGTTTGGGTTTTCTTTCTTGATTCTATTTCCCTAACTATCAGACTAACTATTCTTGCTTCATGCCAAAGAGGGTTAGCTAGTGCCCTCTTAGCCACAAGCTTAACTAATTGCAATTTCAAGAGCTGAAAGGGGGTCCTTTTTCATAAGCCTGTGGTTGTTCCAGTAACTGGCTTGCCTAGTTCTGGGAAGTAGAAACTCAGGCCTGGTCTCTTAAACTGCTAGTTTTCAGCCTGTCATGGAATCAGCCTGCCTCAGTCCAATTCACTCCTTTCAGTGGAAACACATAATGCTATTGGTTATGTTACACCTCTAGTCTAAGCATCTGGGGTTGAGTAGATTGTAATTCTAGATGGAGATATCTAATCTTATCTTTGCTAGATGTGTAGGGTTTTTTTTTTTCTTTGATTTCTGTTCCCCTTTCTGGTTCTTAAAAGAGTGATGATTGTGTGTTGCCTGATAAGAAATTCTTCTGGGTTTCTCACAGGTATTATAGCTGGAGGTTCCATGTATTGAGCTCTGACACATAGGAATGGTGGTGAGCTATCCCTAGGCAGGAAGAGGTCCACAGGAGTAAGGAATGTAGGGCGTTCGACCAGGATCTGCTTAGTTTCCTGAGAATGGGTACAGAGAGGAGAAGCCACAAAAGGTATTCTGTTATAGAGATAACAGAGATGAGACTGGGAGATTGGACATGGAGCAAAGGAAGGAGATAAAGATTAGAAGCTTACTTGCTTCTCTCACAGAGTTGCCTTGCTGGTTCCCAGAGAAATGTCTGCTGGATTTGGTGCTATTCTAACAGGATGATTGTGGAGGAAGATTGGAGGAGAAAGATCTTTGTGATTTATTAAAGATGGGGCGGAGAGAGGAAGGAGAGACAACAGCAAGTCGTCTGCTAGAACTGAGGATAAGATGGAGGAATGGATGGGAGGAGCATAAATATGGATGGAGCTTTGCAGTTCACTGCTTCCCTGGCTGGAGCGGTCTGTGGGTCCCCAGGGAAGGTCTACTTGAGTTGGGGACTGAAATAAAGGGGTGAGTAGGAAAAGGAAGTTTGGAATAGAAGATCTGTGTGATCCATTAACAATGAAGGTGGAAAGAAAGAGAGGCCATAGCATGAGACTGTGTATTGGATTAGATGAGAGGGAGCAGAGAAGATGCTTAGTCAGGCTACCTCCTTCCCTGCCCAGAGGGATTTCATAACCATTATGAGCTCTATTCTGAAAAATTAAATTTCAAGTGGTTTTATTGACGAGAAGGGGAATTGTATGTATTTACAATTAAACTCATCAGAGATCAACCTTCCATTTGCTACATTATTTGATCTTTGGCAAGGAGGGAAACTTTACCCACCATGTAATGGAACTTACAGGGATCCAAATAGCATAAAATGGTTGAGATTTCTTACTTTGTGTAATGTGTAAAGGATTGCATATTGGTTTCAGCAGTCAAACTCGGTTTATTTTATTAAATAATTTGCTTTGTTTTTATTAATTTTTTGTTGATTTGACTAAACATTGTGGCAGAACTAATGTTAGCATTTAGTGTTTACAATTCATGATTTACCATTTACCATTTGCCTTTGCCCTTTGCTGTTTGTCATTGGCTATCAGTGTTTTACCACTAAAAATAGAGAACCATGAGTTAAATCATGCAACCTGTTTAATGTAGTCACAGTTAAGGTAACAGAACATTCATAGTACCTATGCTAGGTACATGATTCATTTTTGTTTTTGTTTCTGTTTTGAGACAATGTGACAGTATGTAGCCTCGAGATTGTTATGTATATAACAGGCTGTTCTCACATTCAAACTATCTTCCTGCTGCTTCTTCCAAAGTGCTGAAACTAAGGGTATTCAACATTTGACTCAGCCAGGTTTGTATAACCAGCTCCTGATAGTGACTGTAACAGGGCACAGTTTGTAAGATTATCCTAGACTTAATAGAAACCATCTATGTATTTATATTATCTAAGCAGGAATCATACAGGATGAAATATAATATCATGAAATATAAAAAGAAAAAATGAATGAATGTTAAAATTATTAATTTGTTTTTTTTTTAATTTATTTTATTTATTTACATTGCAGCCGTTCCTCCCCCTTTCCTGGTCCCCCCTCCCACAGTTCCTCATCCTATTGCTCCTCCCCCTTGCCTCGGAGAGGGTGCTCCCCTCCCACCAGTTCTCCCCATTCCCTGGAACTTCAAGCCTCTTAAGGGTTAAGATTCTCTTCTCCCACCAAGACCAGACCATGTAAACCTCTGCCATGTAGGTGCCAGGGGCCTCTGACCAGCTGTGTGTGCTCCTGGTTGGTGGTTCTGTCTCTGGCAGCTCCCTGGGTCCAGGTTAGTTGAGACTGCTGGTCTTCCTATGGGGTCACCCTCCCCTTCAGCTTCTTCTATCCCTACATCAATTCAACCATGGGGGTCCCTGACTTCAATCCAATGGTTGGGTGCAAGTATCTGCATCTGGCACTGTCAGCTGCTGATAGCGCCTCTTGGAAGACAGCCACGCCAGGCTCCCTTCTGTAAGCACATCATAGCATCAGTAGTAAGTGTCCGGCCTTGGTACCCCCTCATGTGATGGATCCCAAGTTGGACTGGTCACTGTACCACCTTTCCTTCAGTCTCTTCTCCATTTTTGTCCCTTCAGTTTTTTAGACAGGAACAGTTCTGGGTCAGAAATTTTGACTTTGGGTAAATAACCCTGTCCTACACTTGATGCCCCCACTATCTACTGGAGGTAGACCATTAGAGTTCCCTCTCCCCATTGTTGGGCATTTTGGCTAAGGTCGCCCCATTGAGTCCAGAGAGTCTCTCACCACCTGGGTCTCTGGTACTTTCTAGAGGGTCCCCGCGTCTCCCTCCCTCCAAGGATGCATACTCCTGTTGATTCTCCTGCCCCCTGGGCTTCTCTCCTATTCTCCGCCCAAAACATGATTCTGTTCCCCCTTTTACCTTCTCCTTCCCTCTCTCACACAGGCCCTCCCCCCCTTGCCACCCATCATTATTTTCTCCCCCCTTCTAATTGGGATTGACATATCCTTACCTGGGCCTTTCTGATTGTTACACTTCTTACAGTCTGTGGGTTGTATGGCTCATTATGTTTTGAGTACTAACATTTTTCTTTTTATTATACAAGCTCTGTTTGCTTTTCTAACGTATACTAAAATGAACTGTTGAATGATGAACATAAATTCTGTCCTTAGGATGAATTGTATGTTTTTAAATTGGCTTTTTAAATGTAAAAAATAAATACTATTTTATCTTTTTATTGATGAAACAATTAAGTTGTGGGTTAATTTTCAAAGTCAAAAGAATAAGAATTATTCTAAAGAGTAATTCAATTTCATATCAAAAATAAATCTCCTGTAACATTTTCTATCTAGGTGACAAGGTGACCACAGATTTAAATTCTGTCAAAGTTTTTACAACTCTGTTGAGCTAAAATATTTCTTTTTGTTATAGCTCCTTTGTTTTACTTATAAAAGTGTATCAGCTGCCAAATAAAATGTGAGCATATCAAAGATGTAAAATGTAACGATTTGGGATGTGTTTACTTTGTGAAACAGAAACAGAAGCCATTCAGCAATCCCACCATCAGTAACACTGCATCGGGTCTTCAAGCCTTGTTCTCCACACATGTGCTCTGTGCTTTGGGCTGGATTGATTCCACATCTCACCTGCTGCAACATCAGAACAGCACCTACTTATGGTCCCTCTATGAGTTCACTTCTTAGAAACCACTTATTGGAGAAACAACACTTAATCGCTCTTTCTATGTTGGGATTTACTAATTGAATCTTTCAATTTAATGCTTGTTGTCAGAACTGGCATAATTTTCTTCCTTATTGCTTATGTTACAGTGTTTTCATCTGTTTGTTTGTTTGTTTGTTTTCCCCATTTTTCCAGGGATGGACACTTCAGATGATTATCTGGATTGCTGCGAGCATTTCTGCAATGCACATGGTTGTTTTGACTTAACTTCCAATTAGCACATTTTTTCCTTTCCTGAATATGTGCAAGAATAGGCTGGCAGGCAGTTTTGCTTTCAGTTATTATTATTAATTATGTCATTAATTTCTTTAACGCCCAGATAGAAGCATTCCCCCCTCTTCTCCTCCCCAGTCCCTCCCTCTCACCTCCCCACCCCTCCCTAAGTCCACCCCTCCTTCCCTTCTCCTCAGGAAAGAGGAAGCCTCCCATAGATATCACCCGGCCTTGCCATATCATGGTGTAGTAAGACACAGCACATAGTGTCCTACTGTAGCTAGACAAGCCCCTTAGGGGAAGGGATCCAAAGGCAGGCAGTGTAGTGAGAAACAGCCCCTGCTCTTGCTTTAGGACTCCCATATGAAGTCTCACCTGCACAAATGTTACCTATGTGCAGAGGGCCTAGGTTTTTCCATGCATGGTCTCTAGTTGGTAGTTTAGTCTTTATGAGCCTCTATGGGCCCAGGTTTGTTGACACTGAAGCTTTCTTTGTGATGTCCTTGACCCCTCTGGCTCCTTCATCCCCTCCTCCCACTCAACCATAGCATTCCCCCAGCTTCAACTTATGTTTGGCTGAGGGTCTTTGCAACAGTTTCCATCTGTTGCTGGGTGAAACCTCTCTGATGACACTGAAGCTAGGCTCTGGCTCACTTTGTTGTTTGTTTCTTTGTTATGATGACTACAGACATTTTCTTTCTTTTTTTTTTTTTGTACTTTTTTTATTGGATATTTTCTTTATTTACATTTCAAATGTTATCCTCTTTCCCAGTTCCTCCTCCCCCCAGGAAAACCCCTATCCCATCCTCCCTCCCCTTGCTTCTGAGGGTGTTTCCCCACCCACCCACTCCCGGCTGCCCACCCTGGCATTCCCCTACACTGGGGCATCGAGCCTTCACAGGACCAAGGGCCTCTCCTTCCACTGACACCCAACAAGGCCATCCTCTGCTACATATGCAGCTGGAGCCATGGGTCCCTCCATGTGTACTGTTTGCTTGGTGGTTTAGTCACTGGGAACTCTAGGGGGGAGGTCTGGTTGGTTGATATTGTTGTTCTTCCTTTGGGAGTACAAACCCCTTCAGCTTCTTTAGTCTTTTCTCTAACTACATCCTTGGGGACCCTGTGCTCAGTTCAATAGTTGGCTGCGAGCATCTACTTCTGTATTTGTGAGGTTCTGGCACAGACTCTCAGGAGACAGTGGAACCAGGCTCCTGTCAGCAAGCACTTCTTGGCATCCACATTAGTGTCTGGGTTTGGTAACTGTATATGGGATGTATCCCCAGCTGGGGCAGTCTCTGGCTGGCCTTTCCTTCAGTCTCTGCTCTACACTTTGTCTCCATATTTGCTCCCATGAATATTTTGTTCCCCCTTCTAAGAAGGACACAAACATCCACATTTTGGTCTTCATTCTTGAGCTTCATGTGGTCTGTAAATTGTATCTTGAGTATACTGAGCTTTTGGGTTAATATCCACTTATCAGTGAGTGCATACCATGTGTGTTCTTTTGTGATTGGGTTACCTCACTCAGAATGATATTTTCTAGTTCCATCCATTTGCTTGCAAAGTTCATGAAGTCATTGTTTTTAATAGCTGTGTAGTACTCCATTGTGTAGATGTACCACATTCTCTGTATCCATTCCTCTGTTGAAGGACATCTGGGTTCTTTCCAGCTTCTGGCTATTATAAATACGGCTGCTATGAACATAGTGGAGCATATGTCCTTGTTATATGTTGGAGAAACTTTTGGGTATATGCCTAGGAGTGGTATAGCTGGGTCCTCAGGTAATAACTATGTCCAATTTTCTGAGGAGCCACCAGACTGATTTTCAGAATGGTTGTACCAGCTTGCAGTGCAACCAAAAATAGTGTTCCTCTTTCTCTACATCCTTGACAACTTCTTTTCCTACCAACAAACAAGTGTTTGACACTTTAAAACTTTAAGCAAACCACTTTTAGTATTTATTGAAATATATTTGTTTAAATATTATTATCTGCTCTCTCTCTCTCTCTCTCTCTCTCTCTCTCTCTCTCTCTCTCTCTCTTTCTCTTTCTCTGTGTGTGTGTGTGTTTCTGTGTGTGTTGGACAGTGGAAAGCTAAAATTTCCTTGTTCTGTTTTCTGTATCTCCTTTATAATGTTACAAGAAAGTGTCTGCAGAAATCTGTCTGGGGCCAAGCCATTTCCCTTCAATTCAAATAATGTAAATACTGGAAATAATTTAAACTTATGCCATTGTTCCAATCCATCTGCAAGATGATTAAGCTTAGTCCCAGGGTTTCCCATTTCATGAAAAATAGCAGAGTGAAATGCCCATCTGCATAAATAATGTAACTTTCAGCATAGAGGAGAAATCCTGACATGCCAACACGTACTTCTCTGATTCTCATTGTATTTACCTCCAAGATATTATATGAGAAAAAAAGCTAGAGTAGATAAAAAATATATTTTTCTCAGAGCCACTTGGTATAGTATTCATTTTATATGAATTTAAGTTCCACAGGGCTTGAAACTTAAGAAGAGCAATATTTAGTTGTTACCTTTAAATGTGACACTATATGGTCTGCTAACATTTAATGAGGTCAATTAGTCATCAACTATATTACATTGATCTATTGATCAGCCACTGCTATTCATTCTTGATTATTAATTGACACATAAGCAGTCCTTCTGTCTAAGTGCTAATAGATACTTCTTTAAGTCATTCATATCTACCATAAATATTTTCTCACTCTCCATCACAAAGTCATTTCAAAAATGGCGTTTTATTTGATACAATTTGTTTGTCACTTATTTAACTGTCACTGCTTTCTTTTTCTCTTGAATATTTTAAGCTCATTTAAAGTCATCTCTACCACAGTCACCATCTATAAAGCAAAACTAAAACATTTTTTACAAATAATTTGCTTTTTCTTAGTCCCAAATTCATTCTGGCTTATATCCTATGACTTTCTGTTTCCATAATCCTGTAAGAATAGCAACAACTACATTCCTCCAATAAATCCAAAAATGATTATGTTCCAGACTCAGAGGAATTTAGTCTTGGAATATGAAGATGATAGAGCCTATGAGAATATTCCAATGCAACTAATATTTTAAGATCATAAGGGAAAATAGTTACACATTCCGATAAATACAGAAAAAAAAATGAACTTCAGTATGGGTTCAAGAGAATAACAGCTAATTTTTTTCTGAAAAAAATTCTAAAACATAATAAATATCTTATATAACTAAATCTGCATACGAATCATTCCTCAATTACTGAGAAAATAAAAACTATCCCACAATCTTTCAAAAATAAAAGGTGTCCTCTTATACTGACTCTGCTTATTTTAATGAAAGTCACAGCTAGATTAATCTGGAAATAAAGATACATGGGATACAATTATAGAAACAAAAATGGCCACTGTGTTGATTACATGATGGCAATTCTCCCACGATGTTAGAATTAATGATGTGTGGTCAAATGTGGAACTGAGAAGTGATCCAAGAAAAAGAAGAAAGAAAGGAAGAAGAAAGAAAAAGTTGATTTCATGACACCACTGTAAGGTATAATAGGGTTAGAATTTTAATTTAATACTAAGCAGTCTCTTATCCATTACTGCAAGTAAATCTCCTTATAGAAAACTCTCCTCACATAAAGATATGGGATAGGCTTCATACCTGAAAAGGTATAGTTGATATATGATTCTTTTTGTTTGTTAGATTGGTTGATTGAGATTTTGTTTCTTTGCTTAGTTTTTGATTTCTTGATACTTGGTAATAAAGAGTCTTTTTTACAAGATCACGTTACTGCTATCAAAATGTCTAATGTTTCTAACAATGCCTTAGTACTTTGAATACATTGTAGTAACCTCGGTATTCAATTGACTGGATTAAAAACACCTAAATGATTGGTTAAGCATAGTTCTGGATATGGATTGCATTAAAACTGCCCTGGCCATCAGTCCCATCGTCTTGTTGCCCCTGTTCATGGCATCAAACACTGGATTCTCCAGTTCTTGAAAAAAACTTGCATATATAACTCTATCATTCTCAAACCGGGACCCATCATTGTTTCATGCCATTATGAGACTTAAGACCTATGGAAACACTAATTATGTTTTTGCTTCCCAGCTTTTAGACAGCCATAGCAGAATAATTTACTTTCTGATTTAAGAGTCAGTCTGGTGAATCATATATTTTCTCTTTGTTCTGTTTCTCTTGTGGATGCTAACTAATATAGAATATTGCAACATGCATTTAATGATAACTTGATATTATCATCTGAATAAGGACCTCATCAGAACTTTCTAAAAAATGTTTTGATTGTCTTTTTTAATATAGTTGAAATTAAATTGTCAATATCACTTTTTTCATCTTTGTAAAGGTTCTAGACACTTTTGTTCAATTTTTTTTAAAATCATGTTCACCCCTTTAAGTCAACTCTTTGGAAGTCTAGTCTCCTCCCTATCTATCTAAATTTGTGTCCTTTTCATACCCACTATTGAGATTATCACAATTACTTTGATTTCGCACTCACTAATTTCTGTCACCTTGGCTTCTTTGAATTTGCATGGTATTCACAATTTTACTCAAACACTATTTTATCTTGTTTCTCCCAAATTGATTGAATTAACTTTTTCTCAATTTTGAAATATAATTTCCTGAAATTCACTTTGTTTTTTCATCATTTAAATGAAGATGAGAACTGAATACATAATCACACCACTAGCTCCGAATTGATTTGTAAGTGTTAGCTCTTGAGAGAGGGAAAAACACTTTTCTCTAAAAGTGTAGATCCTGGTAAGTCATCTGTGATACAGTGGAAGACCATGTGTCCAAGAATATTTGGTCAGCACAAATTCATCTTAAAAGTGTAGAAATAAATATACAAATTAGTGGCTATGGGAGAGCAAGAGGATGTGAGAGAGTTGTGGGTATACATTTGATCAAAACACATATGAAACTCAAAATTATCAAAGGATTGATAAATAATTCTTAAACCAAACATAAAAGACAGTTTAAGTTTTATAAACAGTATAAATCTGTATTTTATTTTAAGGGTTGTGTATAATAGCTCATTTTCTATATGGTGCTTAATTTCCTCAATGAATTTTAAAAGGTATAGCAAAGTGGAGTACATCATTTATATGGGTTTTGGTCAGTTTTTTTGTTGTTATTAATGTCCATATTCCTACATATAAGATTTAAGGTATAAATTGGTTCACTTATATGAAATTCTTTCATTCTTGTTTGACTAACATAATAACTAGAATGTGCTTCTGTGTACAGATGACATACCCAAAAATCAATTTTGGGAATAACTAAAATTTGATTTTTCTGTTCTATAGACCCTTGATATAATATGTAACTATTGATTTTTGAACTAACAAGAAATGGTATTGCATTTTCTGCATGGATTTGAGAGTGTGTCTCTAGTATATGAATGGGGTGACTATCAGTACTACAACCAACATCTGATGTGCAT
The DNA here is from genome assembly GCA_028551405.1 of Uromys caudimaculatus. Taxonomy (NCBI): domain Eukaryota; kingdom Metazoa; phylum Chordata; class Mammalia; order Rodentia; family Muridae; genus Uromys; species Uromys caudimaculatus. The sequence goes on along the minus strand of JAPYYD010004653.1, from coordinate 1,075 downwards.
GTCTGATGATCTGCATGTCTACTTCACATCCCATCAAAAATAAAACTCCTCCATTCATAATATTAGTAAGAAATCAAAAGCAATATTTTGTTCACATGTCACTAGCTATAATACAATCATCCAGTCTTTTATACCTAGAGACAAGCTTGTGAAGTCATTGAGTTGCAATGTGATAATCTAAAAGTGCTCTCACTGTCAACCATGCAGAGAATCAATAATAAAAATCAGATGTTTCTCTCTTACATAAGGATCTAGGCTTTTCAGTCTACTCTATGACAAAAATCTCACCCCCAAAAAGGTTACTTTTGTTCTTCATGCTTTATAGCATGTCGCTGTCTGTTTCCATACAGACTTTCTAAATCCATTGTTATTATTCCCTTATTGTAATTAGGTAATAACTTTCTTTTTGCTGAATTGTAATCTCCTTTAAGGTAATTGTTTTCAATGTATATTGGAACTTGAATCACAGTAGAGTCATCAATAAATAGTTGATTATTATATTAAATGAATAAGTGGTCATGAGAAAAAGTTATTTAAGGTAATTTGTTTTCAACTGAATGGATAATATTATAATAACACAAGTGTATGATTAATGTTGAATTATTCCATTATTTCTTAAGTATGGACTTCCCATGTTTTATTTTTCATGGTTGTTGATATTTTGTGGTAAAATTAATTTCATTCTATTTCGATTTAATAGCGCATGTGTTATATTGCTAATGTCAGTTGTTTATCACTTAAAACAACTGTTGCGAACATGGTATGTACTCACTGATAAGCGGATATTAGCCCACAAGTTCAGAATGTCTAAGTTTCACTTAACAATAACCGCTGGACTGAGAGTGAGGTACCAGATGGAGGGGTTGGAGAAAAGTTTGAAGGAGCGGAGGGAATTGGCAGCCCCATGGAGGGAGCAAGAGCGTCAATGGGCCTGACCCTCCCCCTGGTCGTCCTCTAGTTCAGACCACTAACCAAAGAATACACATCTATTGACCCATGATTTGGACTACATATGAGGCAGAAGAATCACCTCGATGGCCACCAGGGAGAAAGGAGAGGACTTTGGGCCTGAGGG
>JAPYYD010004652.1:0-12894 GCA_028551405.1 Uromys caudimaculatus | reverse complement strand
TTTTCTTAGTCTGTAGAGGCTGTTTACATGCTCGCTAATATATTCACAACCACTGGAATCAAGATTGTAGACAGAGAAAGCATTTTTTCCATTAATTAACTTTTTTCATTTATTAAGGCTTAGTATTTAAGTTTAGCAAGGTCCTAGAAGTATGTGAAAATTAGAGTCTAGAGAAAGAAAGAAAATTTAACCTCCTAGATGAAGCATCTGGTTATTAGTTCTCTATCAGACGTACAGTTGACACATATTTTTCTCTTGTTTTTAGGCATCCTCTGTGCTTGACTTATAGTTTCTTTGGTGTGCAGAAATTTTAACTTTATGAGCTAAAAAGATTACCAAATATCTTCAGCCAATGGTTTTAGGAAAATTGATATATGTATGAATGAGAATGAAATTAGACCCATATATATCACCGGTGCAAAAATCTACTTCAAATGTAACAAAAACTTCAAAGTGAACCCTAACCTCTGAAAATGCTAGAAGAAACCATTGGAAGTTCTCTGAAAGGTATACATACAAGAGAAGGCTTTCCAGATAGAACTTCATTTGCCTGTGAATTTGAGTCAATAATTAATAAGTAGAATCTCATAATGCTAAAAAATTCTGCACAGCAAAGGAAACTATCAGCCGAGTGCAGAAAAAGCTCAGGAAGTAGGATAACATCCTTTTCAATATATCTGATAGAAGATTAGTAACCTGTATATAAAAGAAATTAAAAGTACAACAATCAAGAAAACCACACAATCCACAAACTTGGAAACTTAGAGAAGAATATAATTTATTTAGGTTTTTAGTTGTTGAAGGTGTACATAAACTGATTTAGTTTGAGCCATAGAAATAAAATCTTAGTGAGCAGTGGTATTAATTAGGCTTCCCCGGAGAAACAAGCCTATAAACATATAGATGCATATATGTATGTAGATGTATACACAGACACACATTGATACACACCATCTCTCCTGACAGATTTCTTTGAGATTGACTCAGATAATTCATATAAACAAGGAAAAATAGGGAGATGATATATATTAGAAGATATATATATATTTCCTCTAATCCCTATGACTATGAAAGACCCATCCAAATAGATGATACAACCATGATAAAAACTTCTCCAACATTATTAATGCCAATGATACTTTGTCATCTTCTCTCTAATGTACTTGGTTCTAACTATAGTAACTATATACACGTAAAGGTAGCTGTTACTGAAAATGTATATAGACTTAAAAATTTATGCAGTTAATATTTCAACATAGCAGGAAATTACTTTAAAATCTGAATACAATTGAAATATAATTTTTAATATCTGATTTCTGTCTGGAATGTTTTGTTTCTAATGAAATGTATTATTATGAGTATATGATTTACTTTGTGATGTATAAATACTCCCCTCGTACATAAACTACTAAACGACAAGTCTGGTTATATACCATACATGTATTTCAACTATTAATATTCAGTTTTCTTTTAATAAAATGTCTAAGGTATATCATTACTATACAGCATGTGACAAACAGATTAACAAGTATAACAAAATGATTTTTTACTAAGATAACTCTTCAGAGCAGTCTTAATCTCATTATTCCTAAGGCAGTAGATGAGGGGGTTAAACATGGGGATCACCACCATGTAGAACACAGACACGACCTTGTTCTGGTCTGTGGAGTAGCTGGACTTGGGCATCACATAAATGAATGTGATGGTCCCATAGAAGAGAGTGACTGCAGTGAGGTGGGAGGTGCAGGTGGAGAAGGCCTTCTGTTGACCCTCAGTGGAGCGCATCTTCAGGATGATGGTAAGGATGTAGGTGCAGGAAATGACTCTGATAAACACTGTGATCACAATGATGGAACCAGCAGAAAATGAATCAAGAATTAGCAGGATACTGTTATCAGAACAGGAGAGTTCAACTCAAGGAGTAAAATCACAGAAAAAATGATTGACTTTATTTCACCCACAGATGAGAAAAGCAAAGAAGGAAAGTCTAAAAGATGACGCATTAAGAAATCCTCCTACATAAGATCCCACAACCACCTGGGTACAGACTTGTGTGGACATTTTGGTTAAATAAATCAGTGGGTTGCAGATTGCCATGAAGTGATCATAAGCCATGGCAGCCAAAAGAAATGACTCAGTTGATCCAAAAAAAGCAGCTGAGCCAAGCTGGATGGCACATCCAAGGTAAGAAATTGAGTTTCTCTCCAGCAGGAAGTTAACAAGCATATTGGGTGTCATAGAAGATGAAATACCTATGTCAACAGAAGCCAAGTGGCTGAGAAAAAAGTACATGGGGTGATGGAGCTGGGAAGAGACTCTGATGAGGAGGACGGTGCTGAGGTTCCTGGACATGGTCACCAGGTAAATGCACAGGATCATGGTAAAGAGGATGATTCTAAGGATTGGGTCACCTGTTAAACCCAATAAAATGAACTTTGTCACTGCAGTGTAGTTCATGTGTTCCAGGAAAGCCATGGGACAGTGTACTTGTTGCTAGATCAAGGCTGTGATGGAGACAGAACAGGAAGGTATTTATTATTTGGCTGCATTTCCATAAACAACAGAAATGGTTACAAAAATGCATTATTCAAAACCTAATTGGGCTACTACATCAAACACCTACTGTATATTCACGTGCATTAACTATTTAATAAATTTTAAAATGAAATGCTAGAATTTCTTTTAAACAATGTATCTTTAATTTATGTTTATAACAAAACTCACCTAATTGTATTTAAACCTATATATGTACACTGTGAAGCTGATGAAACTAACAAAAAGTATCACATGTGCAAGAAGGGATTAAGCTTTACAAATGTAAAATTATTTAATAATGTTTTAAGTAATTTCTGTACTTTAAGAAGCTTTTCTAAGGGGAACAAAATAGTCATAAGAGGCAGATGGAGCTATCGAATTGGGTGAGAGAGGGGATTGAGAGGGGATTAGGGATTTTAGGATCAGATGTGGGGGAGGTACAGGAGGATGGCCATAGAACCATGAGAATGAATGGAAATTTGCAACTGATAGGGTGAGGAGGTAGTGGACATCTCCAGAAAGAGACAGGACCTGGGATAAGGGAGGTGTCCAAGATTCAATGGGGGTGACCTTAGCTGTGACTCACAGCATTGGGAATATTGAACCTGAAGAAGCCACTTCCTGTAGCTAGGCAGGACAACCAATACACCCAGAAACCTTTCGACTAAAAATTTATCCTGTCTAAAAGAAATGCAGGGATGGGGGATGCAACAGAGACTGAGAGAATGTCCAACCAACAACCGGCCCAACATAAGACCCATCCTATGGGCAAGCACCAATCCTTGATACTATTAATGATACACTCTGTTATACTTTCAGACAGGAGTGTAGCAAGGCTGTTCTCTGACAAGCTACATCCAGCAGCTGACTCAGAGGGATACAGATACTCACAACCAAACAGTGGAAGGAGCATGTGTACTCATATAGAAATATAGGATGAAAGATTGTAGGGCACCAAAGGGGATAGAAACTCTACAGGAAGACCAACAGTCAACTCAGCTGGACCCTTAGGGCTCTCAGAAGTTGAACCACCAACCAAAGAGCACACACAGGCTGGACGTAGGCCTGCCTGCACATATGTAGCCAATGTGCAGCTTGGTCTTCATGTGGTAGGGGATGTGGAGCTATCCCAAAAACTGTTGCCTGAACATGGGGTATATTATTCAGTGGGAGAGGATTTGTCTAGTCTCCCAGATACTTGATGTGCCAGGGTAGGTGGATAGTCGGGGTGCCACCACTGGCTCAGAGGAGAGGGGAAGAGGAATGGGGAAAACTGTGGAGGGGTGAGTGGGAGGGGACAGTGATGAAATGTTAAGTGAATAAATATAAATATAATAATAATAATAATATCCCTTGAAAATGATCTGTACTAAATTGAATACATTAAAAGATGCTCAATAACCATTTCCATGGAATAATATTAAGACCATAATTAATTCAAATTTAAACCAGATGGAATGTGAGATGGGACATTGTTAGGTAATTTAGTGTTACATTAGAAGCACTAGTATGAAGATGTGAACTGCAGCTAGAGAATTCAGACTACTCTGTGTTTTAAAAGTGGTAATAAAGTGAAAAGCACGTGTTAATTTGAGAGAGGCAACAGGTCAGGTTTTGAAACAAGAAGTCCTTCTTAGTTAGGGAAACAGGTCATCAAGTCTGTCAGCTACTTGTTTGCTTTAAGGCTAATATTTATACTGAGAGCTACAATTTCTTACAAGAAATGGGAGAATCCACACTAAAATTATAAATGTGAGGACATTCTTTAAAATTTTAAACTCTTACTAAATAAACCATTACTTTATCAAGTCATTTTCTCTATCAGTCTAATCACTTGCAAATGTGTGAGTACTACTTCTAATAATACTAGTATATGTTTATTCATATGCTCACCAAATCCTCTCCCAATGTAATGATTTTTCTAGCTAAATAAATGAAATGAAATATGATTGTCTACAGAGTACAGGGGATGAATATTTAACCTGGAGTCTTATGTTTATCCTGGTTCACCTAGCTAGGATCAGACTGATTCCCGTGTCTTGAGATTTTGAGCCCTATATTCTTGAGTTCATTCATGGTGCCTGGAGCCTGTGATGCTAGAGCATTTATTCAGTAAACGAAGTCTGTTATGAAATCACTAATCTATCACAATGCTAGTGAATTTATCAACATTTTATTTTCTTGAGCACTAAGTTTATATGCCAGTAGAGACCATGTGGGTTTCTCCTCTTCTAAGTGTTTGGATAAATAAGAAAGCTTTGAAAATTAAGTTCCATATATAATTATTCAGAGAAATTTGACTTAAAATTTATGTTCAGTTAATTTTTCATGATTACACTTGACTACATTCCAAACTACAACATAAATATATGTACGTATATGTATATATATATATTATAATGTATATATTACATTTTCAAAGAGCAAAGTTTCCTTCAATGGTTGAAGGAAGCCAGAACACTCATCTTCTGAAATAAGGAGCCATTTTAAAGTAAGAAAGTTATGATAATTACAACATGATTTTATAGTGTTCTAACTATCTCCACAATCATCAATTTACCATTGAGAATAAGTCTATGGTCTCTGAACTGTCTTGGGATTCACCTATGAATCAAATCCCCAGGAACCATTATCTCAGATGAAAAAAACATTTATTACACATGAAAACAAATTTCAAGGAGTCAATCTGAATTTTTTATTTTGATTTGAGAATTGGCTCACTTTCATTGAAAATTCTCAGAAGTATAATAATAACAAAATTATCTCAGTTAAGCATTGTTTCTAGGTTCATTTTATGTTTCATGTTAATAGATACTGAGATAAAATATACAACTTTGGCCATTTTCATTTAATATCTTTTTATTTGTGCAAGTGTTTTGTAGTTATTGGTTAACTTTATTAAGAACCATGAGGAATATGTGGGGGGAGGAGGGTAAAGCAGATTTAAAGGGTATAAAGGACTGATCCATGGAAAACTGTGAGAGGATAAAAAACCTTGTGAATAAAGAAACCACACAGCTTATCCTCAAAGAAGAAGTGATATATCACAATTCATACCACAAATAGATTTTGGCTTCTATTTCTTGATGGAGGATGGTAGAAACACTCACTGCTCTTCACTTAGAAAACCTAGCCTGACTCCTGCTAATCTTAATTTTATGGAGTCATTCTATCTTTGATGCCCCCTGATGAAAGCCGGTGGCCACTGATCCATGAATAACTTTCAAAATTCCTCTGCTCAATCTCTAATGTATGCTGCCCAACTTTCTGAGTATAGTGATTCTTAAAAATAGAAAAACCATTGGAGAACCATGAAAAAAATATCTGACACAATTTGTCTCATCCTTCCAGACAGTCATAAGGCTCTTAGTCAGGCTGCTCCTCTGCCTCACACCCTCTGGAAATATAGCCTAAAAACCAAAGGCGAAATTGTTCTTCAAAAGGAAAAATCTGCTGTACATGCTGGCATTGTAAACTTTTAAGTTAAGAAGCTCTACATGATTTAATGTAACATTTTATGTTACTGTGTACATTTCAACTGCCTCTTACCTTTTCAGTGAATGTTATTTGTTTTGATTAAGATTTATATTGTAAATTCTAGAGGTTTTGTTTTTCTTGTACACTGCTATTCCTTCTATATTTAGTATCCCCGGTTCCATTTCGTGGGTCAATATTTTCTCTGTGTTTTACAGGGATAATTGAGACATGTCTATTCATTTATTCAACTAGTCCTGATGTAGTACTTGTTCCTGACTGTATTAGAGTCAAGTTCAAGGACTGAGATTCCTTTTCCCACATTTGATGCAATCTGTGCAAGGGTTGCTTTCCTGTAGTTTCTCTATATTTGCTAATATGCATGGTTTCTATTGAGTAGATCTCTCCCAAGGACATGTCTGAGTTTATGATTCTTGCCTCTCTAATATTCCATCTCATCTTAAATTTGACTTAATTTTATATGATTTTTTTCTGAATTGTCAAATTCTGTCATTGAAAAGAAAAGTGTATTTATTTGTGTAGGGGTATGTGCAAAGAAGGTGAATTTCTTCTCTTCTATTTTTGTGTGGGTTCCAGGAAATGAACTCAAGTTATCATGGTTTTATGGTTAGGGCTTTAACCTGCTAACTCACCTCACTGACATAAAATATAATAAATACAATTTTAGGTCTAATTCCCTGAGTTGTCACTTTCTGGGGATGCATACAGAATGCTTATTTTGTAAGCAATTATTTAATGTTGAAGATATACTAAACATATTATCATTTGTTCCAGTTGGGTACACCACAGGGCTGATTAAAGTGAACAATACGGTCAATGTTTCAACAGAAGCCTCAATGTACATGGAAGCAATATTACACTCACACTACTATCTCACATAGGTACTGCTTTATTTTACACGAGTGTCCTCACATCCTGCAATCCTGTCTCAGATATTAGGTTTTCAGTGAAAAGTACACTGTCAACCCTTTCCCCGTGCACATAGACCTAACACACACGATCTTGGTTTTTGGTAATTTTTGTTTTATCAATAGTGCTCAACCTCTTCTGATAGTCTCCATCACTTACCCTTTGGTTTTATTATCAAGATCCTATATGAGTGAATAAATTCCACTCTTGCCTGTTCTCATTTGTAACCTCTTCTATTGTACTAACATGTGAAATGTGAGAATCATTGTATCCATTCTAGAATGTGTCAAAATCTAAGTGAATGAGTTAAGCCATCAATGTCTTTGGTTCTATCAGCAAGAAGGTGGAATTTGTTTCTGCAACATTAAAGCAGAGGAGAAAGGAGAATAAATGTGATCATCACCCACTTGGGAAGGTTGATTTCATCTCTCCTAAAGGCAGGCACATTTCAAAGGAGATATAACCAGGTCTGCTCACTTGTGCACATGAGGATAAGTGGCTTGACCATGAAGTCTTTCTAAAAATGTCTTCTTCCCTGTTCAGTGTTGAAATTGTAAACTTAGCTCTCTTTAGACACCATTTCTGTTGTTTTTATTAATTTGTTTCCCTTGGTCCTGGCAAGCTCAAGAATATGACCCAATAGGAAGACCAGAAGTCTCAACTAACCTGAACCCCTGAGATCTCTCAGACACTGAGTCACCGACCAGGCAGCATACACCCTCTGATATGAGACCCCCAACACGTATACAGTAGAGGACTCCCTGGTCTAGCCTCAGTGAGAGAAGCACCTAATCTTCAAGAGACTTGAGGCCCCAGGGAGTGAGGAGGATTGGTGCGGTGGGAATCAGAGATGCTGTGGGGACATCCTTTTGGAGATGGAGGAGGATATATGGGATGAAGTACAGTTGGAGGGCAGAGTGGGAAGGGAATAATGACTTGTGTGTAAAATAATAATAATAGTAGTAGTAATAATAATGATAATAATAATAATAATAATAATAATTATATCTTTTGAAACGTGCAAGTAATCAGATTAATGAGGAATGGGTTTCCTGTTCCTTTCTATGTACCTAACAATTGGGATTGTACTACCAACCTACACCACGAATCAGATTGTTATGGTGTAGAAAACCCATTTCACACAGACAACATTTCTATATAAATAATTCCACCAATTACCCCCTACTTTCTTTCTATCATTTTTTTAATAATGTGCAGAATAACTATAGTCATCATATTTATTTCAGAACACTCTGGTGTTGAAACATACAGCCAGAAGCATTGTAGTAGGTGCTAGCAAGCTTTCTGTTGCTAGAACAAGAAGCTAAGCTAAACAACTAGCACTGAAGATAAAAGATAATTTTCAGCACACTGTTTTGAAGTCTCTATCTCCTAAGAACTGAATACATTGATGTGCACCTGCAGTTGTATATCATCAAATGAACACATGGTGGGAAAAAAACTCACATTTTGGCCAATAAAGAGAAACAATATTCTGAGTATCATTGTCTCCATTATGGCATGCCTCTGGTAATCTAAAGATTGCCCACTAGACTCAGGCTTTGTGATTCTTGCCTTTACCAACAGCACTAGAGAGTAGACCCTAACAAACACATAAGAATTTGGAGAGAGTTAAGATGCAATTTGTAATGAAAGTTGACTATGAAATATTTGAAAAAATTGGAAAATGATGTCAAAATATTTTCAGCATATTATGTTTTAGATGAATCACCATATTCCGTTAATTAAAATATTACTTGATTTTATTAAAGGTAATTCTTAATGACATTTTATCCTGTAATCTGAAAATTGAACACTGATATTTATTACAAACTTCCACATTTGCTAATAGTATATCAGTAGACTTTTCAACCACAGAAACTCACCTTTATTATTATATCCATATTATGCTATAACAAGTCTGACAATGTAACATATTTCTAAGAAAATATTTTCCTACTAAGTTGTCTCTTCAGAGCACCCTTAATCTCATTATTCCTCAGACTGTAGATGAGGGGGTTCAACATGGGGATCACCACCATGTAGAACACAGTTACCACTTTGTTCTGGTCCGTGGAGTAGTTGGACTTGGGCATCACATAAATGAATGTTATAGTGCCATAGAAGAGAGTGACTGCAGTGAGGTGGGAGGTGCAGGTGGAGAAGGCCTTGTGGCGGCCCTCAGTGGAGCGCATCTTCAAGATGGTGATGAGGATGTAGATGTAGGAGACAGCAATAACAAGCACCGTGATTAAAATGATAGTGCCAACAGAAATAGTGGCTAGAATAATAGAGACACTGTCATCAGAACAAGAGAGCTCAACTAAAGGAGTAAAATCACAGAAAAAGTGATTGATTATATTTGGTCCACAGAAGAAAAAAGAAAAGAATGAAAGGGTGAAGGAGGAAGCATTAAGAAAACCGCTTATGTATGCTACTACAAGCAAATGGACACAGACTTGTCTAGACATTTTGGTTGAATAAAGCAGTGGGTTACAGATTGCCATGAAGCGATCATAAGCCATAGCAGCTAGAACAAAGCACTCAACTGCCCCAAAGAAAGCACCTGAGCCAAGCTGGATGCCACATCCTACATATGTAATGGTATTTTTCTCCACCAGAAAGTTGACAAGCATTTTGGGTGTGGCAGAAGATGAGTAGCCTATGTCAGCAAAAGCCAAGTGGCTGAGAAAAAAGTACATGGGGTGATGGAGCTGGGAAGAGACCCTGATGAGAAGGATGATGCTGAGGTTTCCAGACACAGTCACCAGGTAGATGCACAGGATGATGGTGAAGAGAATGACTCTAAGAACTGGGTCATCAGTTAAGCCTAATAAAACGAACTCTGTCACTGCAGTGTGGTTCCCATCCTGCAGGTAAGCCATGGCATAGTGTATCTGTGGCCAGATCAAGTCTGTGATGGAGACATTATGTGAAGTGTTTTATATTGGATGACTTCATTTTCATCAACACAACCACAGGGGTATCACAAATAAATTTATCATTCAAAGAGAATTGACAGGTCTAGTGAACAAAATTTTGGTCAGGACTATAGGAGTACATTTGTATTCATGCATAAATGTGATTTAAAATTTTAAAAGAAATACCAGTAACCTTTCTTTGAATAATGTATCTTTTTAGTTATATATAGTAACATATACCTCTGTGGTTTTATAAGTAAGGTTTTAAAATATGAGACTTATGCAAATAACAGAAATTATTGTAAGTACAAGACTAAAATCCACAACCGCAGAAATGTGTGATAAAGACTAATAATGGCTAACCTTACTGATGTTACTAAGCACCAGGATTAAGACATAGAATTTGGCAGAGGTAGGCAGATTTCTGAGTTCGAGGCCAGCCTGGACTACAGAGTTCGTTCCAGGACAGCCAGGGCTATATAGAGAAACCCTGTCTCGAAAAACCAAAAAATAAAAAAATAAAAATAAAAGAGACATAAAATTTAACATATATCTTTTTAATTTTTTAAGCATTAAGTACTTTATGATTTCTATTTCTTTGAGAATATTTATTTTGTGATTGTTGACTATATAAGTCATCTAGAATGATGATATGAGCTACAGACAGGCTATATTTGTTATAACTTTTAGTAATTGCTATATATGAAAAAGTCACAGTGAAGAGATGAGTTTCCAACATACAAAATTAGTACTATCTGTTAGTGAAGCAAGCTTACATCAAGATAAATTTTAGAACTTGGAAAACTAGAAAGGAATCCATGTTTTCTAAGTGTAGTGTGATGGAATGAAATCACATGGTTTTCTACCCAGTCCAAATGGGAGGAAAATATTCAACTTAAAATGTTAAGTTCACCCATGTTCATCCAGCTCAGGATGGCATGAACCCTTTCTTTAATATTTTTGACATTATACCTTCTGATTGTGTAGAATATCTGCTGCTTGTCATACTAGAACCTTCAGTCAATAAGCAAAGCAAGTATTTCTACAAGGTATTATGCAAAGTACTCCAGCAAAGCATTTGAAAAATAATTACTTCATTTTTCTGAGTAGTATGTTCCTATATTGTTTTTGATCATGCTGGATTCTAGATTGATCAGTGGCTAGATAAATAAGAAATTTCTAACAATGGAGATTAACTGATATTTACAGGGGTTTGGAAATGGAAATAGAAGTTATTCAGCTAGATTTGGGGGGGGTGGGCAGTTTATTGCCTATTCTACCAGATGTGTGTATCCACTAAAGCTTATAAATTTGGATAAATTTTCAAAGAATGAAGTATTCTCTAAAGATAAAGTTCAAATAAATAACCAGATTTACCCACACAACTCAAAACTTACCTCTTCCAAATGGAATTCATTGCAAAGTAATAAGGTCAATCTCATTTTGCTTTTGTAGTTGCACAGCTGTCTCCTGATGTTGTTGTTTGTCATTGTGGATAAGTCCCTGCTGAGACTCTGTATTCAAGTGTGAATTCAAGTCACTGGAGATCATTATCTCATTTCCAGTTCATTTCAAACACACACAAATACTTTTCAATGAGTTTATCTAGTGCTAATCTCCTCTTATGTAAGGTTGAATGTACATCATCCGATAATTATTTAAAGAATATGATAAAATTATGTCAGGTATGATTCAAGCATCCTTCCTTGGCCAGAGCTTGTTACTTAAGTACTTTGGTTCTGACTTTTGTAGTGTGGTAATCTAATACATTGTGGCTAATATCCACTTATAAGTATAAACATGCCATGCTTAACTTTCTGGGTTGGGTTTGCATCACTTGGGGTGATACTTTCTAGTTACATCCAGTTTCTGGAAAATTTCATGATGTCCTTGTTTTTAATAGCTGAGTAGTATACTGTTGTATAAATGAACAACATTTTCTTTATCCATTCTTCAGTAGAGGAACATTGAGGTTGTTTCCAGTTTCTGACTATTACAAATAAAGCTGCTATGAACATAGTTGAGCAAGTGTCCCTGTGTTATAATGTGACATTTTTTAGTATATGCCCAGGAGTAGTATAGATGGAATTTGAGGTAAAATTGTGCCCAGTTTTTTGAGAACCTGCAAAATTGATTTCCAAAGTGGTTGTACAAGTTTGCACTCCCATTATCAATTAAGGAGTGTTCCCCTTCCTTTACAATGTTGTCAGCATGTGCTGTCATTCACTTTTTGATCTTAGCCATTCTGATGAGTATAGATAGAATCTAATGGTTGTTTTGATATGCATTTCTCTGATGACTAGGGACTTAGCCATTTGATATTCCTCTCCTGAGAATTCTCTGTTTAGCTCTGCATCCTCTTTTTAATTTGGTGTCTACCTTCTTGAGTTCTTTATATATTTTGGATATTATCTTTCTGTAGTTTGTAGGGTTGGTGAAGATCCTTTCCCAATCTGTAGGCTGCAGTTTTGTCCTTTTGATGGTGTCCTTTGCCTTACAGAACGTTTTCAGTTTCATGAGGTCCAGTTTATCATTTGTTGATCTTAGAGAGTAGCCATTTGTGTTCTTTCTCTTTAAAAAGTTGTTTCCCCTACCAATGTGTATAAAGATATTCCTCACTATCTCTTTTAATAAATATAGTTTATCTGTTTTTATGTGGAGGCCTTTGATTTACTTGGACTTGAGTTTTGTTCAAGGTGATAAATATGGATTGATTTGTATTCTTTTACATGCAGGCATCCAGTTAGACCAGTGCCATTTGTTGAAATTGCTTTCTTCAATTTTATGGGTTTGCCTTCCCTGTCAAAATCAAGTGTCTGTAGACATGTGGGTTAATTTCAAGTCTGTGATTCAATTACATTGATCAACCTGTCTGTTCCTATACTAATAACATGGAGTTTTAATCACTATTGCTCCATAGTACAGCTTGGGGGCAGGGATGGTGATACCGCCAGAAGTTCTTTTATTATTCAAGATTATTTTAGCTATTCTTGGTTTTTTGTTTTTCCATATGAAGTTGAGAATTGCTCTTTTC
>JAPYYD010004651.1:0-12895 GCA_028551405.1 Uromys caudimaculatus | reverse complement strand
TTTTGCTTTTGATTGTGACTTTGCACTGATATATATTCCCTCCTGAAGAAAGAAGGTATTTTAGTGGAGCCCACAGTTAAGAGACTTTGAATTTTTAAAAGACTTTGAATTTTAAGAGAGTGGATATTTAAGAGGGACTGAAATGTTAATATGTAAGAATTTGCAAAGACTGTGGAACTTTTAAAGTTATTTAGATCTTTGGTGTTGAATAAGAAAGTAAGGATTGAGGATTAATGATGATGTGTTTGTGTGTCAAGTTGACAAGGGGTGAATTTACTGGCTAGTTTTGTGTGTCAATTTGACACACGTGGGAGTTATCACAGGGAAAGGAGTTTCAGTTGAGAAAATTCCTCCATGAGATCCAGCTGTAAGGCATTTTCTCAATTAGTGATCAAGGGCAGAGGGTCCCTTGTGGGTGGTACCATCTGTGAGCTGGTAGGCTTGGGTTCTATAAGAAAGCAAGCTACCAAGCAAGCAAGCCAGCAAGCAGCATTCCTCCATGGTCTCTGCATCAGCTCTTGCTTCTTGACCTGCTTGAGTTCCATTCCTGACTTCCTTTCATGATGAACAGCAGCATGGAAGTGTAAGCTCAATAAACCCCTTCCTCCCCAACTTGCATTTTGGTCATGATGTTTGTGTAGGAATAGAAACCCTGACTAAGACAATACCCAAACAGCACAGGGAGAGAGCTAGCCTCCTAGGAGTTTTGACAAGCCTGTGAGCAGAGGTAAGACCAGCACTTCTGCTCAGAGGGACCCCTCCTGGAACCCTCAGGACAAAGGGACTGAGGAGCAGCCTGGGACAGGAGTCTTCTGGTTTCCATTTGTGGCCAGGGACCTTGAGCCTGTGCCACAAGTCTCCATACCCAAATAGTGCTGGGAGAAAGCAAGCAACCCAGGAGTGTGGACAGACCTGTGAGCAGGAATAAGAATAGTACCTCTGTGCCGGGCAGTGGTGGCACATGCCTTTAATCCCAGCACTTGGGAGACAGAGGCAGGTGGATTTCTGTGTTCGAGGCCAGTCTGGTCTACAGAGTGAGTTCCAGGACAGCCAGGGCTACACAGAGAAACCCTGTCTCGAAAAACCAACCAACCAACCAACCAACCAACCAACCAACCAAACAAACAAACAAAAAAAACAGTACCTCTGCATAGAGGGACACACCCAGAACCCTCAGGACACAGGGACTGAAGAATGCACATATTTCTGGTTTCCTTCTGTGACCAGGAAGCTGATCCCAAATACTGCCAGAAGAGAGCTGGTTTTCCAGGAGTGCTTATACACCTTTGAGCACAGACAAATCACCACTTCTGTTCAAATTCCAGGCTCAAGAGGGACCCTTGCAGAGCCATTATGACACAGGAACCAAGGAACAGCTGGGGACAGGATCCTTCTTGTTTCTGTCTGCATCCCAGAGCTGACACTGTACCACAGCTCTCCAAACTCAAATTCCTCTTAGAGAGAGTTGGCCTCCGAAGAGTACTGACACAGAAGGTGCAGGAGGGAAAGTCCAGAGTCAGAGAGAGCAAGACCAGCTAAAACTAGAGATAACCAGATGGTGAAAGGCAAGGGCAAGAACATAAGGAACAGAAACCAAGTTACATGGTATCATCAGAAGCCAGTTCTCCCACCACAGCAAGACCTGGATACCCCAACACACCAGAAAAGCAGGACTCTGACTTAAAAATCACATCTTATGGTGATGATAGAAGACTTTAAGAAGGAAATACATAACTCCCTCAAAGAAATACAAGACAACACAAGTAAACAGCTAGAAGCCCTTAAAGAGGAAACACAAAAATCCCTAAAAGAATTACAGGAAAACAAAATCAAAGAGGTGAAGTAAATGAACACAACCATCCAGGATCTAAAACTGGAAATAGAAACCATAAAGAAATCACAAAGGGAGAAAAACCTCTAGATAGAAAACCTAGGAACGAGATCAGGAGTCATAGATGCAAGTGTCACCAACAGAATACAAAAGATAGAAGAGAGAATCTCAGGTGCAGAAGATACCATAGAAATCATTGACACAACAGTCAAAGAAAATGCAAATTGCAAAAGATCCTAACCCAAAACATCCCGGAAATCCATGAAACAAAGAGAAGAACAAAACTAAGGATAATAGGTATAAAAGAGTGAAGATTCCCAAATTAAAGGGCCAGTGAATATCTTCAACAAAATTATAGAGGAAATCTTCTCTAACCTAAAGAAAGAGATGCATGTAAACATTCAAGAAATCTACAGAACTCCAAAAGATTGGACCAGAAAAGAAATTCCTCCCATCACATAATAGTCAAAATATCAAATGCACAAAACATAAAAAGAATAGTAAAAGCAGTAAGGGAAAAAGTTCAAGTAACATACAAAGGCTGACCTATCAGAATTACACCAGAATTCTCATCAGAGACTATGAAAGCTAGAAGATCCTGGGTAGATCTCATAGAGACCCTAAGAGAACACAACTGCCAGCCTAGGCTGCTATACCCAGCAAAGCTCTCAATAATCATATATGTTGAAACCAAGATATTCCATGAGAAAACCAAATTTACACAATATCTTTCCACAAACTCAGCCCTACAAAGGAAAATACATGGAAAACGCCAACAGAAGGAGGGAAACCACACCCTAGAAAAAGGTGAAAGTAATCTTCTTTCAACAAATCCAAAAGAAGACAGCCACACAAACATAAATATAACATTGAAAATAACAGGAACCAAGAATCACTATTCCTTAATATCTCTTAACATCAATGAACTCAGTTCCCCAATAGAAGACATAGACTAAGAGACTGGATACATAAACAGGACCCAGCATTTTGCTTCATTCAGTAAATGCACCTCAGTGTTAAAGACAAACACTACCTCAGAATAAAGGGCTGGAAAACAATGTTCCAAGCAAGTGGTCCCAAGAAACAAGTGGGAGTACCATTCTAATATTGGATAAAATTGACTTTCAACCAAAAGTGATCAAAAGTGATAAGGAAGGACACTTCATACTCATCAAAGGAAAAATCTATTAAGAACAACTCTCAGTTCTGAACATCTATGCTCTAAATGCAAGGGCACCCACATTCATAAAAGAAACTTTACTAAAGCTCCAAGCACACATTGCACCTCACACAATAATATTGGGGGACTTCAACACCCCACTCTCATCAATGGACTGATCATGGAAACACAAACTAAACAGAGACACAGAGAAACTAGTGGAAGTTATGGACCAAATGGATTTAACTGATATCTATAAAACATTTCATCCTAAATCAAAAGAATATACCTACTTCTCAGCACCTCATGGTACCTTCTCCAAAATTGACCATGTAATTGTTCACAAAAGAAATCTCAACAGATATAAGAAGATTGTAATAATCCCATGCCACCTATCAGATCACTATGGATTAAGGCTGGTCTTCAAAGGCAACAAAAACAACAGAAAGCCCAGGTACACATTGAAGCTGAATAATGCTCTAAATGATTACTTGTTCAAGGAAGAAATAAAGAAAGAAATTAAAGACTACCTAGAATTTAATGAAAATGAAAGTACAACATACCCAAACTTATGGGGCACAATGAAAGTGGTGTTGAGAGGAAAACTCATAGCTCTGAGTGCCTCCAAAAAGAAATTGGAGAGCATACACTAGCAGCTTAATAGTACACATGAAAGTTCTAGAAGAAAAAGAATGTAATAAACCCAAGAGGAGTAGAAGGCAGGAAATAATCAAACTCAGGGCTGAAATCAATCTAGTAGAAACAAAAAGAACTATACAAAGAATCAACAAAACCAGGAGCTGGTTCTTTGAGAAAATCAACAATATAGATAAAACCTTAGGCAGACTAACCAGAGGACACAGAGACAGTATCCAAATTAACAAAACAGAAATGAAAAGGAAGACATAGCAACAAATTCTGATGAAATTCAAAAAATCATCAGATGCTACTACAAAAGTCTATACTCAACAAAATTGGAAAATCTGGATAAAATGGACAATTTTCTAGACAGATACGAAATACGAAAGTTAAGTTTGGATCAGATAAACCATCTAAACAGTCCTACAACCCATAAAGAAAATAGATGGAGTCATTAAAACTCTCCCAACCACAGAGAAACCCTGTTTTGGAAAAACCCCAAAAAATAAATAAATAAATTAATTAAATAAAATAAAAAAGTCTCCCAACCAACAAAAGCCAGGACCAGAAGGGTTTAGTGCAGAATTCTATCAGAACTTCAAAAAAGACCTAATATCAATACTCTTAAAACTATTCCACAAAATAGAAACAGAAGGAACACTACCCAATTTAGTCTATGAGGCCGCAGTTACACTGATACCAAAACCTCACAAAGACCTAACAAAGAAAGAAAACTTCAGACCAATTTCCCTATGCATATCTATTGAAAAATACTCAATAAATTTTTGGCAAACCCAATCCAAGGACACATCAAAACAATCATTCACCACAATCAAGTGGGCTTCATCCTAGGGATGCAGGGATGGTTTAATACCCAGAAATCCATCATTGTAATCCACTACATAAACAAACTCAAAGAAAAAAGCCACATGGTCATTTCATTAGATTCTGGAAAACATTTGACAAAATTAAACATCCCTTCATGATAAAAGTCTTGGAAAGATCAGGAATTCAAGGCCCATACCTAAACATACTAAAAGCAATATACGGCAAACCAGTAGGCAATGTCAAACTAAATGGAGAGAAAGTTGAAGCATTCCCAGTAAAATCAGGGCCTAAACAAAGCTGTCCACTCTCTCCCTATCTATTTAATATAGTGTTTCAAGTTATTGCTAGAGCAATTAGACAACAAAAGTAGTTCAAAGGGATACAAATAGGTAGGGACGAAATCAAAATATAACTATTTGCAGTTGATATGATCGTATACTTAAGTGACCCGAAAAATTCCACCAGAGAACTGCTACAGCTGATAAACAACTTCAGCAAAGTGGCCGGATACAAAATTAACTCAAACAAATCAGTAGCCTTCCTATACTCGAAGGATAAACAGGTGAGAAAGAAATTAGTGAAATGACACCCTTCACAATAGTCAGAAACAATGTAAAATATCTTGGTGTGACTCTAACCAAACAAGTGAAAGATCTGTATGACAAGAACTTCAAGTCTCTGAAGAAAGAAATCAAAAAAGTCCTCAGAAGATGGAAAGATCTCCCATGGTCATGGATTGGCAGGAGTAATATAGTTACAATGGCCATTCTGCTAAGAGCAATCTACAGATTCAATGCAATCCCCATCAGAATTCCAACTCAATTCTTCATAGACTTAGAAAGAGTAATTCTCAAATTCATTTGGAATAACAAAAACCCAGGATAGCAAAATCTATTCTCAACAATAAAGGAACTTCTTGGGGAATCAGCATCCCTGACCTCAAGCTGAACTACAGAGCAGTAGTGATAATAACTGCATGGTATTGATACAGTGAGAGGCAGGCAGATCAATGGAATAGAATTGAAGACCCAGAAATGAACCCACACACCTATGGTCACTTCATCTTTGACAAAGGAGCTTAAACCATCCAGTGGAAAAATGACAGCATTTTCAAAAATGGTGCTAGCTTATCTAGAAAACATCATCCCGAGTGAGGTAACTCAGTCACAATACAACAAACTCGGTAAGTAATCCTGATCAGCAAATATTAGCCCAAAAGTTCGGAACACCCATGATTCAATTCACAGCAACTGTTGGACTGAGCGAGGGGTCCCAGATGGAGGAGTTGGAGAAGGGACTGAAGGAGTTTAGGGAGTTTGCAGCCCCATGGGGAGGGAGCAACAGTGTCAACAGGTCAGGGCCCCCAGTGCTCCCAGATACTGCACCACCAAATAAAGAATGCACATGGAGGAACCCATGGTGCTGGCCTTGTTGGCCATCAGTGGGAGGAGAGGCCCTTGGGTCTGAGAGTGTTAGATGTCCCAGTATAGGGAATGCCAGGGAGGGAAGACAGGAGAGGGAGGCTGGTGGGAGAATACCTTCATAGAGGCAGGGGGAGGGGAGAGGAAATAGGGGGTTTCCAAAGGGGATACCTGGAAAGGGGAAAACATTTGAAATGCAAATGAATTATCAAAACAAAACCCTGGTGTGTCATTAGGTGGCCCCTTGGATTGATTATTTATGGGGTATTGTGTCCAAATTCTATTGGCAAAAGTGAATAAATTTAGGACTGTTCATGTCACGTGCAAGCTGAAGAATCTAGAGATTTTCTAAAAGACTTCCCTAGAAGGAGTGGGACAGCATGGATAACAACAATTTTGTGAATGAAAGAGGGGTGTAGGTAAAGATTTCGCTGCAGCCCATGGTCATGAGAGACTCCAGTGGGACTGGAGGAAGACACAAGCTTTTCAGTCAGTTTTCACCTCATTCAATGGAGGTTAGGGACTTAGCCTGGCTAATCCCAAAGAGAAACTGGGCATATGGCACCAGGGCTTTTGTGCACAAGAATGAAAAATCAAATTCTAGGTGAGTGGTCTCATCCACAAGAAAGGGTCAGGGCAACACAAGGAGTCACAAAAGCCAGGAGGACCTAGGGAAGCTGTGGGATGTCAGGCAACTCTGAAAGGAAGGCAGAAGAGGGCAAGAGGGTCTGCAATAGCCCTATTGTGCCTAAGGACACTGGAGCATTGCAGCTCCATAGTGAAGGTGGACAGGGTCAGGTAAAGAGGGTCAGCCAGGGGGTCTAGGTCCATGTTCAGAACTGGGACACAGTGAAGAGGAAGGGAGGAGGGATTAGGGATAGTTGTGGATTTAAGGGTCACTGAGAGAGTGGATCCCATCTGTGAGAAGGTGTACTAACTGGAATTCTTATGGCCTGGCCTTTGGGCCCACTTGTCCAGCGGGGAATCTCCACTTGAATTGGATTCTTGTACACAGCAAAAAGAAGGAAAGAGGGGCTGGGTGATAATGTTTGGAAGGGGGGCAAGTGAGGTAAGTTTTACTGACTTCTATTTTACTAGGAGTTATGTTAGTTTATTTGACAATCTGACCTTGATTTGGCCTGGATAAGTGTTACCTACTGAGAAAACTATCAAGTTATTTTAGATTTTCCAATGTGCTGAAGCAGTTTTTTAAAGTGTGTCCTGTGCATCTGTGGATTTTCTCATTATCTGCTGTCTCACCTTTAATTTCAGATTAGGTGAATTTGTATATTCTCTTGCTGCACTTATGCTACTTTGGAATCAGATAAATTCATCTGGTTGGTTTTCTCAAAGAACCAACTCTTACTTCATTAACTCTTTGTATGGAAATTTAAAATTCCTCATTTTCAGAATTCCTTCAGTATTTGTTTTCTTTTTCGATTCTATTTCCATTTTCAGGCCTTACACAATTTTTTTTTTCAATTCTTTCCACTATTTGGTTTGTTTTCCTGGATTTCTTTTCTTTCCTTCCTCACACTGTTTATAGATGCTCTCATGGATTTGATTAATGGATTCCTTCACTTTCTCCTTAATGACATCCATCACTTTCCTACAGATTGTTTTAAGGTCTTTCCTTGTGCTTCAGCCATGTTGCCATGTTCAGGGACTGCTGTGTTAGAATAGCTGGCCTCCAGTGTAGATATATCACCCCAACTTTTACTGAATGTGGTGTTTACGATAGCACCTAAGATTCTGGGATTCCAATGGTTAAAGATTTAGATCCTAATTTCTACATTTGTCTGTGTTGGGTAGCAGTTCTCTTCCTTGTTTTCTGTTTCCTCTCTGGATTTTTGAAGAGTGTAATTGCTGTATGTTGTCTTAGGGTTTTATGGCTATGAAGAGACATCATGGCCAAAGCAACTTTTTAAAGTAGAGGAGCAAAAAGAGAGGTGTGGATCTGCCCTTAGGCTTCTATTCCCATGGAAAAAGTGGTAGTGGTGGGGGGTGCAAGCTGGCTTGAAGGCTGGGATAGAGCAGAGTTGGGGGATGGAAGTTAAGAGGGGAAGATTTGTGGGAAGCACAGGATAAGGAACAGATGGGCAGTGATCGCTCCCCCAGGTGGGGTGACAGATGTGCATGTGAGATAGTGGAATTGGGTCTGTGGGAAATGATAAGAGAAGCTGTGTAAGCAGTCTACCTGGTGTGCTGGCAGGCATGGCCTGGAGCCATGGTTCTCAACCAGTGAGTTCCCATCCCTTTGGCGGTCTAATGACCCACTCTTGGGGGGTGAATATCAGATATCTTGTATATCAGTTATTTACAGTATGATTCTTAAGGATAGCAACATTACAGTTATGAAGTAGCCACAAAGAATTTTAATGGTTTTGGTTAACCACAACATGAAGAACTGTTTAAAGAGTCCCTGCATTAGGTAGTTTGAGAACTACTTGCCTTGGGTGTATGAATCATTAATGAATCAATCCCTTTGAATGTTTTCAAAACAGATAAAATATTTTTGCACACCTTGACTCACAAACACTCCTCTCCCAGAAGGAGCAGACTCCTTCCACTTTGGCCTACTCTTTATAGTCATCATAAGAGCGTGATGGTAGAAGATAGGTGTAGGTCACAGCTGTCCAGCTCCTGAGATCACTTTAGGCATTTGAGTGAGGGCTCCAAGAAAGGAAAATGTACAGATTTCAGGGAGTGGAATACTTCATCCACCAAGTGGGGATGTGACTCCAACATAGACCTCCACTCCAAGGTCATAAAGATCTCAGAAGCATGACATGCAATGAAATACAAGGCCTGAGTCTTCAACTGCTCTGTGCTGTGGAGGTCAGCCAGGATGAAAGTGTGTACAACATTCTTCACGGAGAGGTTCCTGCAGAGGGCATCCTCACACAGGACCCTCAAACCCTCCAGGTCATACTTGTCAGCAGCTGCAAGCACACCAGTGGCCATGGAGTGGCTGTGGAGGTGTGGTGCCCTCCCAGTGTAAATGAAACCCATCATCTCCTTGAAGACTTGGGGATCCAGGTCATGGATCTCAACGCGGTTTGTTAGCCTCTCTTGCATTTCATGTTCAAACATGGCTCTGAAAACTGGAGAGCGAGCTGCTAGGATGGCCTTGTGAGCCCTGAATTCATGGCCAGCTACCACCAGGGAGCAGTCTGTGAAGAGGGACTTGTCCCACAGCTCCCCAAGGTCATCTGGCAACTTGTGCCTTGAATCCTTGCTTGCAAGTGTCATGTTCTGTCCTGGCTTGCAAAACCAGCCTCCTACTATGCTCACCTTGCAGCAGATGGTGAGCTGGTCTTCAGGGAGAAGACAATGCTGATGGCTGAGGAGGAGATCTCGAAGGATGTACTTTTTGAATCCCTTGCGTTGGTATTGTAGAAAGCTTACAACATTGGGGCTCTTCATACTTAGATATTTCTCTCCTTGGAAATTTACGATCCAGAACTCAAACTTTGCCCAAACTGGCTTCTCTGGACGACTGAGCAACCCCAGGTAAACTGACAGGTGATCTTTGCTTTCTTCATCAACCCCATATGGGTATACTCTCAAACACCATGCCACTTCCTCATTGGCCTCTATTGAGAACACTGGGCTTGTAATCTTATTCCTAATTCTCCCCATGCAAAATGAAACGTTGCTAATGGTCCACTCATAGCAGAAGTTCTGAACACTGATCTGTGTGTATTCATGGCTCTTGGCTTCCAGGTCCCCTGACATTTCTGCTGGAGGTAGTTTGGAGGTGAAAGATGAACTGAAAAGAAGAACAAGAAGTTATTTATACTTCATCCTGTTGGATACAACTGTAGATACACTTCAGATTTTAGTTTCAATTTCTCCTACATTCTCTCTCTCTGTCTGCCTGACTCTGTCTCTCTGTCTCTCTGTGTGTCTCTCTTTGTCTCTGTCTCTTCCTCCCTCTGTCTCCTCTGTCTCTCTTTGTCTCTGTCTCTCTCTGTCTCTCTCTGTCTCTCTCTGTCTCTCTCTGTCTCTCTCTGTCTCTGTCTCTGTCTCTCTCTCTCTCTCTCTGTCTCTGTGTATATTTATTGAATCTTAGGTTAGTG
Source organism: Uromys caudimaculatus (assembly GCA_028551405.1). Taxonomy (NCBI): domain Eukaryota; kingdom Metazoa; phylum Chordata; class Mammalia; order Rodentia; family Muridae; genus Uromys; species Uromys caudimaculatus. The sequence continues at coordinate 2,935 of JAPYYD010004651.1, read as the reverse complement.
GTTACTAGTTTTGGCTATCCTATCCAACTCTGGAAATGTTTGGAAGATTTTATACATTCTTATCTCGAGTGTGTTGTATTAGTCTGGGTCCTGTAGAAAACATACAGAGTGAATTCTTCTATATAAATACAAAGAGAATGTATAAGAATAACATACAGGCTGAGGTCCAGGTAATATAACAATGGCTAAACTCAGTACTTACTTAGTACTTGCAGTTTGAAGTCTCAGGTGTTCCTCAGTATATACCAGAATTCTGAAGAAGTAGGTTCTAATGCCAGTGAAGAAATGGGCTTGCTAGTAAGATGAGAGCAAGCAGGCAAAGACACTTCCTTCTTCTATGTGCTTATATAGGCCCCCAGCAGAAGGTATGGCCTAGTTAAAGGTGTGTGTTCTAGTAGCAATTTCTGGATTTAAGATGTGTTTTCCTGCCTCAAGACACAGATTAAAGGTTCCTGTTTTTCTACCCCAACAGTCTGTATTTGAACTGGATCTATCTACTTCATCTTCAGCAAAAAGTTTTTAAAAGGCATGCCCTCCAGTTTTGCATGTTACTTATGAACACATGGAATACAGACAAAAAGAATAGCCATCAACAGTGTACTCGGCTCTCTGGTTGGTGGCTTAGTCTCTGGGAGCTCCCCAAGGTCCAGATTAGGTAATGCTGTTGTTCATCTTCCTATGGAGTTGTCATTCCCTTTAGTTACTTCATACCTCCTCCTACTCTTCCAAGGGTTCCTTTACCTCAGTCCAATGCTTGGCTGTATCTACGTCTTTCTCAGTTAGCTGCTGGCCTCTCAGAGCACAGCCATACTAGGCTCCTGTCTGTTAGCACAACATAGCATAAGTAGTATATATATATATAATTTGCCCAAACAGCTTTACACGCACATTTTCACTGCAAATATTCATTGGTCTGGTTCAAGGATTCTGGTTTCTGAAACACTATAGGATTAGCTCCTCCATGACTTCCAGGAGGTGGTAGATAGAGTAGATTGTGGGTGGACCATCTCAAAGCATTGGATCCAGGCCTGGATTGTAGCAGAGTTGGTGAGCCCAGGCCTTGTGCCTTGACTTTCTTGCTATTATTTTTTACAGCTGAGTAACACTCCATTTTGTGAATGTACCATATTATCTTTATTCAGTTTTCTATTGAGAGACATCTAGGCTGTTTCTAATTTCTGGTGATGAGGGATAAAGAAGCAATAAATAAGGTTGACCAAGATCCTGGTGTTAGAATGAAGCATCCTTTGAGTATATGCCCAACAGTGAAATGGGTGGGTCTGGAGGGAAACTGATTCCTATCTTTCTGAGGAATCACCATACTGATTTACATTGTGTTTGTAAAAATTTCTACTCTCACCAGCAATGGAGAAGTTTTCCTCTTCCTCCACATCCTAGTCAGCATGAACTGTCACTCCTGTTAATGACCTTGGCCATTCTGACCGATGTAAAACGGAATCTCAAAGTAGTTTGATTTGCATTTCCCTGATATCTAAGAATGTTGAACATCTCTTTAAGTGATTTTCAGCCATTTGAATATTTCTCTATGGTGAGTGCTGTTTACTGCTGTAGTTCATTTTTATTTGGATTATTGCTTTTTTATGTCAAGTATCATGAGGTTTTCTCTCTCTCTCTCTCTCTCTCTCTCTCTCTCTCTCTCTCTGTCTCTCTCTCTGTCTCTCTCTCTGTGTGTGTAATAGGACGGATATTCACCCTCAGTTAGATGTGGATATGGTAAAAATAGTTTTCCGTGTTGTAGACTACTGCTTTATCCAAATGACAGTGACCTTTGCCTTATGGAAGCTTTGCAGTGTCATCAGGTTCTATGTATTAGTTCTTGATCTTGGTGCCTATAGTATCTGTGTTCTTTTAAGATTGTCTCCTTTGACAATGAGGTCAAGCCTAGTCCTCACTTTCTCTTCTATGAGGTTCATTATACCTGATTTTTTCTTGAGGTCTTTGATACATTTAGACTTGATCTTTGTGCAGGGTGATAGGTGTAGATCTACTTGAATTCATACAAGCAACCATCCAAGAAATTGTGATAGAGATTGCACCAAATCTGTGGATTACACATGGAGGATGGCCATTTTTGCTATGCTAATCCTACTGAATCATGAACATAACAGATTTTTTCCACCATGTGAGACAATCAATTCTTACAAAGACTTAGTTTTTTTTTTTTAAATCATAAAATGCTGAATTACAAAGGTAGCTTGAATTAGATGATCATATCTTGGCACTATGTAGTGTAGCAGCTTTAAATGGTTAGGACAAAATTAAAGGGTCCTGAAAGAGGTCTGTGTCATTTACTACAATTATACAAGGGCCAAAAGAAACCTTCGTTGATTTTTTGCAGTGATTAACTTCAGCTGTAAATAGCACAATATCAGATTCAGAAGTCAGAAAAATAGTGATTGAATGTTTGGCTTTTGAAAATGGTAATTCAGACCATCGGCGGCTGGGGACCTCAGCTCGGGCCACAGGGCTCCATAGCCAATTAGCACCGGGAGAAAGCTACCCTCCCAGGAGCTTGGAAAAGCCGGGAGTGGGGCCAAGACAAGCTCCACAGCTCACCAGGAATCGCCCCAAACTTGCGAGACACAGGGACTGAGGTAGGAGGGCATAGAAACCCCCCGGATCCCATCTGAGGCAGCAGGAGACCTCTGCCTGGGCCACCAGGGTTCCATAGCCAAGCAGCACCGGGAGAAAGTTACTTTCCCAGGAGCATGGAAAAAACACCTCTGAGAGAGAGCTGGTCTTCAAGGAGTATTGATACAGAAGCCTGCAGGTGGGAAAAGCCATAGCCAGACAGAGTAAGATAAGCTAACATCAGAGTTAACAAGATGGCAAAAGGCAAGAACTTAAGGAACAGAAACCAAGGCTACTTGGCATCACCAGAACCCAGCTCTCCCACCACAGCAAGCCCGGATTC
>JAPYYD010004650.1:0-12897 GCA_028551405.1 Uromys caudimaculatus | reverse complement strand
GGAATGAAATTACTTAGTTCCTGTGCTTTCTTTGGTGTACTTAACTTCCTTTGGAGTTTTTCTTTTAGTATTTTCTGTAGGTCTGAATTTGTGGATAAATATTGTTTAACTTTGGTTTGGTGTTAAAATATCTTCTTTTCTCCGTGTGTATTAGTCAGGGTTTTACTGCTGTGAACAGACACCATGACCATGGCAACTCTTATAAAGACAACATTTAATTGGGGCTGGCTTACAAGTTCAGAGGTTGAGTCCATTATCATCATAGTGGGAGCATGGCAATGTTCAGGCATTCATGGTACACGAGAAACTGAGAGAACTACTTCTTCATCTAAAGGCTGCTAGCAGAATACTTGCTTCCAGGCAGCTAGAATGATGTTCTTAAAGCCCAAACCCACAATGCCACACCTACTCCAAAAAGGCCACACCTACTCAAATGGTGCCACACCTTCTAATAGTACCACTGCTTGGGCTGAGCATATAAAAACCATCACACCATGCATGTTTATGGAGAATTTTGCTTGATGTAGTAGTCTAGGCTGTCATCTGTGGATTTTTAGAGGCTGCAAGACATCTGTTCAAGCCATTATAACCTTTTGAGTCTCTGGTATGAAGTCTGACATAATTCTGACAGGTCTGCCTTTATGTGATACTTGGCTTTTTCTCCTTGCAAATTTTAATGTTTTTCCTTTGTTCTGTAGAATTAAAGTTTTGTTTATTGTGTGAGTGGAGGATTTTCTATTCTTGTCCAATTTAATTGATATTCTATAAGCTTCTTGTATGTTAACTGACATACCTTACTTTGGGTTAGGAAAGTTATCTTTATGGTTTGTTGAATATATTTTCTTGTCCTTGGAACTGGGACTCTTTACCTTCTTCTATTCCTATTATTCTTAGTTTAGGTCCTTTCATTGTATTTCCTGGATGTTTAGTGTTAAGAATTATTTAGGCTTAACATTTTCTTTGACTACTGTATTGATTTCTTCTGTTCTATCTTCTAGGCTTGACATTCTCTCTTCTATCACTTTTATTCCTTTTTTTGATACTTCATTTAAATTTCAAATGTTTTCTCCTTCCCAGGTGTCCCCTTTGGAAACTCCCTATCCCATCCCCCTTCCCCCTGCCTCTTGAGGTTATTCCTCCACCCACCCACCCACCCACCCACTCCTGTCTTCCCCCCTGGCATTCCCCTATACTGGAGCATCAAACACCCTCAGACCCAAGAGCCTCTCCTCCCACTGATGGATAACAAGGCCCTCCTCTGACATATATGTGGCCAGCACCATGGGTTCCTCCATGTGTATTCCTTGGTTGGTGGTCCAGTCTCTGGGAGCACTGGGGGGTTGGGCCAGTTGACACTGCTGCTCCCTCCATGGGGCTGCAAACTCCATCAGCTCCTGCAGTCCCTTCCCAACTCCTCCATCTGGGACCCCACGTTCAGTCCAACAGTGGCTGTGAACCGCATCTTGGGTATTCCCAACTTTTGGGCTAATATTCACTTATCAGTGAGTATATACCATGTTCATTCTTTTGTGAATGGGTTACCTCACCCAGGATGATATTTTCAAGCTCCATTCATTTTCATGCAAATTTCATGAAGTCATTGCTTTTAATAGCTGAGTAGTATTACGTTGTGTAAATGTACCACATTTTCTGTATCTATTCCTCTGTTGATGGACATCTGGGTTGTTTCCAGCTTCTGGCTATTATAAATATGGCTGCTATGAACATAGTGGAACATGTGTACTAATTACATGTTGGAGCATCTTCTGGGTATATGCCCAAGAGTGGTATAGCTGAGTCCTTAGGTGGTATTATGTCCAATTTTCTGAGGGTCCACCAAACTGATTTCCAGAGTGGTTGTACCAGCTTGCAATCCCACCAGCAATGGAGGAGTGTTCCTCTTTCTCCATATCCTCGCCAGCATCTGTTGTCACCTGAATTTCTGATCTTAGCCATTCAGACTAGTGTGAGGTGGAATCTCAGACATGTTTTGATTTGCATTTCCCTGATGACTAAGGATGTTGAACATTTCTTTAGGTGCTTCTCAGCCCTATGAGTTTCCTCAGTTGAGAATTCTCTGTTTAGCTTTGTCCCCATTTTTTGATAGGGTTATTTGGTTCTTTGTAGTCCCACTTCTTGAGTCTTTGTGTATATTAGATATTAGCCCTCTATCAGATGTAAGATTGGTAAAGATCTTTTCCCAATGTGTTGGTTGCTGTTTTGTCCTATTGACAGTGTCCTTTGCCTTACAGAAGCTTTTCAATTTCAAGGGGTCCCATTTGTCGATTCTTGATTTTATAGCATAAGCCACTGATGTTCTGTTCAGGAACTTTTCCCCTGTGCTTATGTGTTCAACACTTTCCCCCACTTTCTCTTCTATTAGATTCAGTGTATCTGGTTTTATGGGGAGGTCCTTGATCCACGTGAACCCGAGCTTTGTACAGGGAGATAGAAACATGTTGACCTCCAGTTGAACCAGCACCATTTGTTTAAAATACTGTCTTGTTACCCCTGGATGGTTTTAGTTCCTTTGTCAAAGATCAAGTGACTGTGAGTGTGTGAGATCATTTCTGAGTCTTCAATTCTCTTCCATTGATCTGCCTGCCTGTCACTGTACCAATACCATGCAGTTTTTTGTTTTTTGTTTTTGTTAATCACTCCTGCTCTGTACTACAGCTTGATGTCAGGGATGCTGATTTTATCCTTCGAGTATAGGAAGGCTCCTATTTGTTTGAGTTAATTTTTTATCTGGCCACTTTGCTGAAGTTGTTTATCAGCTGTAGCAGTTCTCTCGTGGAGTTCTCAGATCACTTAAGTATATGATCATATCATCAGCAAATAGTGTTATTTTGATTACTTCCTTTCCAATTTGACCCCCATTTGTTGTCTAATTGCTCTACCTAGAACTTCAAGTACTATATTGAATAGATAGGGAGAGAGTGGACAGCCTTGTCTAGTCCCTGATTTTAGTGGAAATGCTTCAAGTTTCTCTCCATTTATTTTGATGTTGGCTACTGGTTTGCTGCATATTGCTTTTACTATGTTTAGGTATGGGCATTGAATTCTTGATGTTTTCAAGACTTTTATCATGAAGGGATTTTGAATTTTGTTTTCTTTCTTTGAGTTGTTTATATAGTTGATTACATTGATGGATTTCCAGGTGTTGAACCATCCCTGCATCTGTGCGATGAAGTATACTTGATCATGATGAATGAACATTTTGATGTGTTCTTGAATTCGGTTTGCAAAAATTTTATTGATTATTTTTGCATCGATATTCATAAGGGAAATTGGTCTGAAGTTTTCTTTCTTTGTTGGGTCTTTTGTGAGTTTTTTGTATCAGTGTAACTATGGCCCCATAGAATGAATAGAGTAGTGTTCCTTCTGTTTCTATTTTGTGGAATAGATTGAAAAGTATTGGTATTAGTTCTTCTTTGAGGGTCTGATAGAATTCTGCACTAAACCCATCTGGTCCTGGGATTTTTTTGGTTGGGAGACTTTAATGAATGCTTCTATTTCTTTAGGGGTTATGGGACTGTTTAGATAGTTTATCTGATCCTGACTTAACTGTGGTGTTTGGTGTCTGTCTAGAAAATTGTCAGAGACCAAAAAAGCCTTTGCTTAAGGCCTTGGTATATTCTGCTAGTTGAAGAGTCCCAGGCTTGGCTTATTTTGCAAGTCATAGTATTCCGGGCTCCACAGCGGGCATTCCTTTGATTCCTTCCTGCCAGAGACCAGACTGCCTTGTTTTGAATCTAGGGCCTTGCTCTTAATTAGATAGTCCGAGTGTCCCAGGCTTGGCTTAATTAGCAAGTCAAGGTGTTCCGACTCCACAGCAGGCATTCCTTTGATTCCTTCCCATTCTCACTGCCTCCAGCAAGGGATTAGACTTCCTGTTCTGAACCGGTCTATAGCTCCAGGACAACAATGACTCATAACTATGCATGACGTCTAGTTACTTTATGGAATCCCCCTTCCTCTGCCATTTCCTGCCCTAAAGTGTTTAAATATACGTAGCAATAAAGATTATTCGGAGCTTGATCTGAATATCATCTTGCTCCCACGCATGTTTTGTCTCCTGTCTCTTTCCTCGGCTGACAGTTTCTCTCCACAGCATCGGAGTGTCCTGCAGGCAGGGGACTACAAACCCAGTCGCTAGCCGTTCCTAGAAGGGCCCTCTGGGACTCGGCGGGATAACGAGCTCTTTGCAGAAAATTGTCCATTTCATTCAGATTTTCCAATTTTGTTGAGTATAGGCTTTTGTAGTAGGATCTGATGATTTTTTGAATTTCCTCAGAATCAGTTGTTATATCTTCCTTTTCATTTCTTATTTTATTAATTTGTATACTATCACTGTGCCCTCTGGTTAGTCTGGCTAAGGGTTTATCTATATTGTTGATTTTCTCAAAGAACCAGCTCCTGGTTTTGTTGATTCTTTGTATAGTTCTTTTTGTTTCTACTTGGTTGATTTTAGTCCTGAGTTTGATTATTTCCTGCCTTCTACTCCTCTTGGGTGGTTTAGCTTCTTTCTGTTCTAGATCTTTCAGGTGTGCTATTCAGTTGCTAGTATATGCTCTCTCAGGTTTCTTTTTTTTTAATTTTTATTTTGATACTTTATTTACATTTCCAATGTTTCCCCTTTTATAGGTTTCATCTTTGGAAACCCCCTATAACCTCCCCCTCCACGTCTCTATGAGGGAATTCCACCTCCTACCCACCCGCCCACCCATTCCCATATTCCCACCTGGATATTCCCCTTTACTGGGGCCTCTAACACCCTCAGGCCCAAGGGCCTCTCCTCTCTCCCTGATGGGCATCAAGGTCATCCTCTGCCACATATGTGGTCCAAACCATGGGTCCATAGATGTGCATTCTTTGGTTGGTGGTTCGAACTCCAGGATGATGGGGGGGTCAGGCCCATTGACACCGTTACTCCCTCTATGGGGCTGCAAACTCCCTTAGCTCCTTCAGACCTTTCTCCAACTCCTCCATCTGGGACCTCACTCTAAGTCCAGCTGTTACTGTAAAGTGAAACTAGGGCATTCTGAACTTTTAGGCTAATATCCGCTTATCAGTGAGTACATACCATGTTTGTTCTTTTGTGACCGAGTTACCTCGCTCTGGATATTTTCAAGTTCCATCCATTTGCCTGCAAATTTCATTAAGTCATTGTTTTTAATAGCTGAGTAGTATTCCATTGTGTAGATGTACTACATTTTCTGTATCCATTCCTCTGATGAGGGACATCAGGGTTGTTTCCAGCTTCTGGCTATTATAAATATGGCTGCTATGAACATAGTGGAGCATGTGTCTTTATTACATGTTGGAGCATCTTCTGGGTATATGCCCAAGAGTGGTATAGCTGGGTCCTCAGGTAGTATTATGTCCATTTTTTTGAGGGTCCACCAAACTGATTTCCAGAGTGGTTGTACCAGCTTGCAATCCCACCAACAGTGGAGGAGTGTTTCTCTTTCTCCACATCCTCGCCAGCATCTGCTGTCACCTCAGTTTTTGATCTTAGCCATTCTGACTGGTGTCAGGTGGAATCTCAGACTTGTTTTGATTTGCATTTCCCTGATGACTAGGGATATTGAGCATTTCTTTAGGTGCTTCTCTGCCCTGCGAACTTCCTTAGTTGAGAATTCCCTGTTTTGCTCTGTTCCCCATTTTTTGATGGGGTTATTTGGTTTTCTAGAATCTAACTTCTCGAGTTCTTTGTGTATGTCCGATATTAGCCCTCTATCGGACATAGGATTGGTAAAGATCTGTTCCCAATCTGTTGGTTGCTGTTTTGTCCTATTGACAGTGTCCTTTCTCTTACCGAAGCTTTGCAATGTCATGAGGTCCCATTTGTTGATTCTTGATCTTAGAGCATAAGCCATTGGTGTTCTGTTCAGGAACTTTTCCCCTGTACCCATGTGTTCGAGGCTTTTCCCCACTTTCTCTTCTATTAGATTCAGTGTATCTGGTTTTATGAGGAGGTCCTTGATCCACTTGGACTTGAGCTTTGTACAGGGAGATAGGAATGGATCAATTTGCATTCTTCTGCATGTAGACCACCAGTTGAACCAGCACCATTTGTTGAAAATGCTGTCTTTTTTCAGTGGATGGTTTTGGCTCCTTTGTCAAAAATCAAGTGACAGTAGGTGTGTGGGTTCATTTCTGGGTCTTCAATTCTATTCCATTGATCTACCTGCCTGTCGCTGTACCAATACTATCACATAGTTTATCACTACTGCTCTGTAGTACACCTTGAGGTCAGGAATGCTGATTCCCCCAGACGTTCTTTTGTTGTTGAGAATAGCTTTTGCTATCCTGGGTTTTTTGTTGTTCCAAATGAATTTGAGAATTGCTTTCTCTAAGTCTATGAAGAATTGAGTTGGGATTTTGATGCGGATTGCATTGTATCTGTAGATTGCTTTTGGCAGGATGGCCATTTTTACTATACTAACCCTGCCAATCCATGAGCAGCTGAGAGCTTTCCACCTTCTGAGGTCTTCTTCAATTGCTTTCTTCAGATACTTGAAGTTCTTGTCATACAGATCTTTCACTTGTTTGGTTAGAGTCACACCAAGATACTTTATATTGTTTGTGACAATTGTGAAGGGTGTCATTTACCTAATTTCTTTCTCAGCCTGTTTATCCCTCAAATATAGGAAGGCTACTGATTTGTTTGAGTTAATTTTATATCCGGCCACTTTGATGAAGTTGTTATCAGCTGCAGCAGTTCTCTGGTGGAAGTTTTCGGGTCACTTAAGTGTAAGATCATATCATCTGCAAAGTGTGATGTTTTGATTTCTTCCTTTCCAATTTGTATCCCTTTGACCTCCTTTTGTTGTCTAATTGCTCTAGCTAGGACTTCAATTACTATATTGAATAGATAGGGAGAGAGAGGGCAGCCTTGCCTAGTCCCTGATTTTAGTGGGATTGCTTCGAGTTTCTCTCCATTTAGTTTGATGTGGGCTACTGGTTTGTTACATATTGCTTTTACTATGTTTAGGTATGGGTCTTGAATTCCTGATCTTTCCAAGTCTTTTATCATGAAGGGATGCTGAATTTTGTCAAATGCTTTTTCAGCATCTAATGAAATGACCATGTGGTTTTTTTCTTTGAGTTTGTTTATGTAGTGGATTACATTGATGGATTTCTGGGTATAGAACCATCCCTGCATCCCTGGGATGAAGCCTACTTGATCATGATGAATGATCGTTTTGATGTGTTCTTGGATTCAGTTTGTGAGAATTTTATTGAGTATCTTTGCATCGATATTCATAAGGGAAATTGGTCTGAAGTTTTCTTTCTTTGTTTGATCTTTGTGAGGTTTTGGTATCAGTGTAACTGTGGCCTCATAGAAGGAATTGGGTAGTGTTCCTTCTTTTTCTATTTTGTGGAATAGATTGAAGAGTATTGGCATTAGTTCTTCTTTGAAGGTCTGATAGAATTCTGTAGTGAACCCATCTGGTCTTGGGCTTTTTTTGGTTGGGAGACTATTAATGGCTGCTTAGATTTTCTTAGGCATTATGGGACTGTTTACATGGTTTATCTGATCCTGACTTAACTTTGGTATTTGGTATCTGTCTAGAAAATTGTCCTTTTCATCCAGATTTTGCAGTTTTGTTGAGTATAGGCTTTTGTAGAAGGATCTGAGGATTTTTAAAAATTCCTCAGAATCTGTTGTTATGTCCCCCTTTTCATTTCTAATTTTGTTAATTTGTATTATGTCTCTGTGCCCTCTTGTTAGTCTGTCTAAGGGTTTATCTATTTTGTTGATTTTCTCAAAGAACCAAGTGTTTTTTTTTTTTTTGTTGATTCTTTGTATAGTTCCTTTTGTTTCTATTTGGTTGATTTCAGCCCTAATTTTGATTATTTCCTGTCTCTTGGGTGTATTAGCTTCTTTTTATTCTAGAGCATTCAGGTGTGCTGTTAAGTTGCTAGTGTATGCTCTCTCCAGTTTCTTTTTGGAGACCTTCAAAGCTATGAGTTTTCCTCTTAACACTGCCTTCATTGTGTCCCATAAGTTCATTTTCATTAAATTCTAGGAAGTCTTTAATTTCTTTTTTTATTTCTTCCTTGACCAAGTTATCATAGAGCAGAGCATTTTTCTGCTTCCATGTATATGTGGACTTTCCGTTGTTATTGTTGCCATTGAAGACCAGCCTTAAATGGTATTGATCTGATAGGAGGCATGGGATTATTTCAATCTTCTTGTATCTATGGAGGTTTGTTTTGTGACTGATTATATGGTCAATTTTGGAGAAGGTACTATGAGGTGCTGAGAAGAAGTTATATCCTTTTGATTTAGGATGAAATGTTCTATAGAAATCTGTTAAATCCATTTGGTCAATAACATGTTAGTTTCACTGTGTCTCTGTTTAGTTTATGTTTCCAAGATCTGTCCATTGATGATAATGGGGTGTTGAAGTCTCCCACTATTATTGTGTGAGGTACAATGTGTGCTTTGAGCTTTAGTAAAGTTTCTTTTATAAATGTGGGTGCCCTTGCATTTGGAGCATAGCTGTTCAGAATTAAGAGTTCTTCTTGGTAGATGTTTCCTTTGATGAGGATGAAGTGTCCTTCCTTATGTTTTTTGATGATTTAGTTGAAAGTCGATTTTATACAATATTACAATGGGTACTCCAGCCTGTTCCTTGGGACCATTTGCCTGGAAAATTGTTTTCCAACCCTTTACTCTGAGGTAGTGTTTGCTTTAACTCTGAGGTGCATTTCCTGTATGCAGTAAAATGCTGGGTTTTTGTTTATGTATCCAGTCTGTTAGTCTATGTCTTTTTATTGGGGAATTGAGTCCATTGATATTAAGAGATGTTAAGGAATAGTGATTGTTGCTTCCTGTTATTTTCTATGTTATTTTTATGTTTGTGTGGCTATCTTCTTTTGAGTTTGTTGAAAGATTACTTTCTTGCTTTTATTAGGGTGTAGTTTCCCTCCTTGTGTTGGTGCTTTCCATCTATTATCCTTTTTAAGGCTGGGTTTGTGGAAACAAATTTGTTTTTTGTCATAGAATATCTTGGTTTCACCATCTATATTAATTGAGAGTTTTGCTGGGTATAGCAGCCTGGGTTAGCAGTTGTGTTCTCTTAGGGTCTGTATGAGATCTGCCCAGGATCTTATAGCTTTCACAGTCTCTGGTGAGAAGTCAGGTGTAATTCTGATAGGTCTGCCTTTATATGTTACTTGACCTTTTTCCCTTCCTGTTTTTAATATTCTGTCCTTGTTTTGTGCATGTGGTGTTTTGACTATAATGAGACAGGACAAATTTCTTTTCTGGTTCAATCTATTTGGAGTTCTGTATGCTTCTTGAATGTTTAATTATGTTCATCTGTTTCTTTAGGTTAGGGAAGTTTTCTTCTATAATTTGTTGAAGATATTTACTAGCCCTTTAAGTTGGAAATCTTCACTCTGTTTTATACCTATTGTCCTTAGGTTTGGTCTTCTCACTATGTCCTGGTTTTCCTGGATGTTTTGGGTTAGGAGCTTTTTGCATTTTGTATTTTCTTTGACTGTTGTTTCAATGTTTTCTGTGGTATCTTCTGTACCTGACATTCTCTCTTCTATCTCTTGCATTCTGTTGGTTATGCTTGCATCTATGACTCCTGATCTCTTTCCTAGGTTTCCTAACTCCAGGGTTGTCTCCCTTTGTGGTTTCTTTATTGTTTCTATTTCTATTTTTAGTTGTTGGATGGTTTTGTTCATTTCCTTTACCTGTTTGTGTTTTCCTGTAATTCTGCCTATTTGATTGTGTTTTCCTGTAATCCTTTAAAGGATTTTTGTGTTTCCTCTTTAAGGGCTTCTAGCTGTTTGACTGTGTTCTCTTGTATTTCTTTCTTAAAATCCTCTATCATCATTATGAGATGTGAATTTAAACCTGAGTTGTGCTTTTCTGGTGTGTTTGGGTATCCAGAGCTGGCTGTGGTAGAAGAACTGTCTTCTGATGATTGTTAGTTGCCATGGTTTCTGTTTCTTATGTTCTTGCCCTTGCCTTTCACCATCTGGTTATCTTTGGTGGTAGCTGGTCTTGCTCTCTCTGACTGTGGCTTGTCCCTCCTGCAAGCCTCTGCATCAATACTCCTTGGAGACTAGGTCTCTCTGAGAGGAATTTGCGTTTGGAGAGCTGTGGTACAGGGTCAGCTCTGGGGTGCAGACAGAAACCAAAAGGATCCTTTCCCCAGCTGTCCCTTTGTTCCTGTGTCCTGATGGCTCTGCAAGGGTTCTTCTTGATCCAGTAATTTGAACAGAAGTGGTAGTCCTGCCTGTGCTCGAAGGTGTGTCAGCACTCCTGGGAGACCAGCTGTCTCCTGGCACTATTTGAGTATGGAGCCCTGTGTCACAGGATCAGCTCCCTGGCCACAGAATGAAACTGGAAGACTACTCATCAGTCCCTGTGTCCTGAGGGTTCCAAATGTGTCTTTCTGAGCAGAGGTGCTTATCTTACCCCTGCTCACAGGCTTGTTCACACTCCTGGTAGGCTAGCTTTTTCCTGGCTCTATTTGGCTATGGAGCCCTTTGGCACAGGCTGAGGAAACAGATGGAAACCTGAAGGCTCCTGTTCCTGGCTGCTCCTTGGTCCCTGTGTCCTGAGGGTTCTGGGCGGGTCCTGTTGAGCAGAGGTATTGACATTACCCTGTTTAAAGGCTTGTCCACACTCCTGGGAGACTAGATTTTCACTGCACAATTTGGGTATGGAGTTGTGTGGCACAGGCCACAGGCATAAACTGGAATGCTCCTGTCCCCAGCTGCTTCTCAGTCCTTGGGTCCTGAAGTTTCTGGGCCTATCTCTTTTATTCTGTCAGTGATTCTTGCATTTGTTTTCCCTGTTCTGTTCCAAGGCTTTCCTTCTCCAGGATTCCATCAGTTTGTGTTTTCTTTATTAGTTCTATTTCCATTTTCAGATTTTGAATAGTTTTATTTATTTCCTTCACCTGTGTCTTAGTCAGAGTTTCTACTCCTGCACAAAACATCATGACCAAGAAGCAAGTTGGAGAAGAAAGGGTTTATTCAGCTTATATTTCCACATTGCTGTTCATTACCAAAGGATGTCCAGACTGTAACTCAAGCAGATCAGGAAGCAGGAGCTGATGCAGAGGCCATGGAGGGATGGTACTTACTGGCTTGCTTCCCCTGGCTTGCTTAGCTTGTTCTCTTATAGAACCCAAGACTACCAGCCCAAGGATGGTACCACCCACAAGGGGCCCTCCCCCCTTGATCACTAATTGAGGAAATGCCTTATAGCTGGATCTCTTGGAGGCATTTTCTCAACTGAAGCTCCTTTCTCTGTGATAACTCCAGCTTGTATCGAGTTGATACAAAATAAGCCAGTACAATTGTCCCCTGGTCAATTTGACACACAAACACATCACTAGTAAGCCTCAACTCTTACTTTCTTCTTCATCCCCAAGATCTAAATAACTTTAAAAGTTCCACAGTCTTTGCAAATTCTTACATATTAACATTTCAGTCTCTTTTAAACATCCAATCTCTTAAAATTCAAAGTCTTTTAAAAATTCAAAGTCTCTTAACTGTGGGCTCCACTAAAATACCTGCTTCCTTCAAAAGGGAAAAATATCAGGGCATAGTCACAATCAAAAGCAAAATCAAACTCCAACCATCCAATGTCACGATCTTCTGGGCTCCTCCACAGGCTAGGGTCACTTCTCCAGCCCAGCCCTTTGTAGTACACACCTTGTCTTCTAGGCTCTAGCTGCCTGTATTCCATCCACTTCTGCTGCTCTTCTTGGTGGCCATCTCATGAACCTGACATCACCAAAACTCTGCTCTCCTCCTCTGTAACTAGGCTTCACCAATAGCCACTCATAGGCTCTCTTTATAATGCCAAGCCTCAACTCCTTTGCATGAGTCCTTCAGTTTGTGCCATCAATTGCAACTGAGGCTGCACCTTTACCAATGGCCTTCCACAACCTCTCATAGTGCTGAGCCTTAGCTGTTCTTCATAACTTCTTCATACCTTCAAAACCAGTACCACCTGGGTGACTCTTACACATTACCAAGTCCAGTCACACCACCAGGTACAACCTTGGCTATTTCTAGAACACAGACTCTGTGCTCTCAGAAAACACTTCCCAGAAGATTTCACCTCAATGATGCTGGTCTCTTCTTAATCATTGCTAATTTCTAAGTGCCAGCTAACCAGCATCAATAGTCCCAGTAATGCAAAGGTTTCACTTTAGTAGTTCCAGTATCTTAATCACAGCTGATTCTTCAGCCCCAGCTAACCAGAACTACAGAATCTTCACAATCAAAGCAGCAACATCCCTGATAAGAGTTTTTAATCTTCCCTCTGAAATTTCACAAGCCAGGCCTCCATTATCTTCCAAGATCCTACACTATATCCTGAAGAGCTCTTAACACCAAATGGCTCTTCTATCCCAAAGTTCTAAAGTCCTTCCCAAAACATGGTCAGGTTGGCACTACGCTGTTACCAATTTGTCTTAGTCAGGGTTTCTATTCCTGCACAAAACATCATGACCAAGAAGCAAGTTGGGGAGGAAAGGGTTTATTCAGCTTACACTTCCATGCTGCTGTTCATCACCAAAGGACTGTAACTCAAGCAGGTCAGGAAGCAGGAGCTGATGCAGAGGCCATGGAGGGATGGTACTTACTGGTTTGCTTCTCCTGGCTTGCTCAGATTGCTTTCTTATAGTACTCAAGACTACCAGCCCAGGGATTGTACCGACCACAAAGGGCCCTCCCCCCTTGATCACTCACTGAGAAAATGCCTTACAGCTGGATCTCATTGGGGGCATCTTCTCAACTGAAGCTCCTTTCTCTGTGATAACTTCAGGTTGTATCAAGTTGACACAAAACCAGCCAGTACAACCTGATAGATGATATTTTCTTGTATTTCCTTAAAGGACTTAAGTG
>JAPYYD010004649.1:0-12898 GCA_028551405.1 Uromys caudimaculatus | reverse complement strand
TCGTGGAGTCCATGCAGAGCACGCTGGACGCCGAGATCAGGAGCAGGAACGACGCCATCAGGATCAAGAAGAAGATGGAGGGAGACCTCAACGAGATGGAGATCCAGCTGAACCACTCCAACCGCATGGCTGCCGAGGCCCTGAGAAACTACAGGAACACGCAAGGCATCCTCAAGGTAGGTGGCACCAAGAGGTGGTCCCAGATGAGTGGTGTGACCTGTCCCGAGGACACAGTGTCTCAATGATTGTTCACTGCACAGGACACCCAGCTGCACCTGGATGACGCTCTCCGGGGCCAGGAGGACCTGAAGGAGCAGCTGGCCATGGTTGAGCGCAGAGCCAACCTGCTGCAGGCTGAGATTGAGGAGTTGCGGGCCACGCTGGAGCAGACTGAGAGGAGCAGGAAGATTGCAGAGCAGGAGCTGCTGGATGCCAGTGAGCGCGTGCAGCTCCTCCACACCCAGGTGTGTAAATAAGTGTGAAGGGGAAACTCAGGCATGGATATTAGCATTGTTCAGAAATATACCCATAATGTTTTATGAAGAACTAAGTTTAACATGTTTAACTGGGGAAGAGTAACAACATTTTTGTTTATCTGACCTATGACATCCAGAATCAACTGTCCTTTAAATATATGCTGTTAACACAGATAATTTATTGAACCCCTGAAGGATGCTAGTTAATAACTAGTTTACAGGCTCTTTTGGACATATGGCTTTCTAACTTTGTCCTTCAATATTTAATATTTCTGTGTTTGGTATTTTAATCAGAACACCAGCCTCATCAACACCAAGAAGAAGCTGGAGACAGACATTTCCCAAATCCAGGGAGAGATGGAAGACATCGTTCAGGAAGCCCGCAATGCGGAAGAGAAGGCCAAGAAAGCCATCACTGATGTGAGCGGAGGGCAAGATAGTGGTAGCATCCTGAGTCCTACTGGCCCTTGTCAGCCCTTAACCATCTATGTTTTATCACTCGCCAGGCGGCCATGATGGCGGAGGAGTTGAAGAAGGAGCAGGACACCAGCGCCCACCTGGAGCGGATGAAGAAGAACCTGGAGCAGACGGTGAAGGACCTGCAGCTGCGTCTGGACGAGGCTGAGCAGCTGGCGCTCAAGGGTGGCAAGAAGCAGATCCAGAAACTGGAGGCCAGGGTGGGTGTCCTGGTCAACATGCGCTCTTCTCTTTCTACCCTAGCACATGAGTGTCAATACCTAAGAGAGCTAGGACCTTGTAGGGCGTTGTGAGATGAAGAGCAGATGGTCCCTGTTGCCTGACAGCTTAGGTTTGAGCACTCGAATGAAGACATCGGGCTCTACATATAAAACAGCAGGCCAGTTAGAGAAGTAGAAACTCATTGATTAGATGATAGAAAATATTTTTGTGAATCTTCCTTTGGGGGGCTGAAGAGAGGGCTCTGCGGTTAAGAACTCTTACTATTGATGTATAGGCCCACCCATGTGATAACTTACAACCATCTGTAACACCAGTTCCAGGGGATCTGATAACCACTTCTGACCTCTGTGGTGCACATACACACATGCAAGCAAGCTCTCATATACATAAAGTAAAATAAGCAAATCTTTAAAAAAGAATTTTTTAATCCACCTTTTTGTGTAGGTCCGTGAACTTGAAGGAGAAGTTGAAAACGAACAGAAGCGCAATGTTGAAGCTATCAAGGGTCTGCGCAAACATGAGAGAAGAGTGAAAGAACTCACTTACCAAGTAAGGGAAGGCCTTCTCTGGCTTCCTACTCCCAACCGCAAGACATTAAAAACCATAAATACAGAAAAGAGAAGTGGTATTTATGCTTTCAAGAAACTCACACTTTAAAAATCTTTCAGACTGAGGAAGATCGCAAGAATGTTCTCAGGCTCCAGGACCTTGTGGACAAACTACAATCAAAGGTCAAGGCATACAAGAGACAAGCTGAGGAAGCGGTAAGATCAGAACCCCTGACATGACTGGGTGAACAATAGACACCAGGAGGCTAAAAAACAAAAGATGAGCAAAACAAGGAAGGGTCAGAGGAAAATGACCTAGTGAGGGTCTAAGAATGTGATGCAACTGGCCATTCCATAAGCCAGAGAGAAATGGACTAATGAGAATAAGGATGGGGGTATAGCTCAGTGGAAGAATGTGGGCTTGGCATCTCGGAGGCCCTGAGTCCAGTTGTAAGCATCAAACCCAACCAACCAAAGCATAGTCTCTATAGTGTTCTAGAGAGGGGTAGGAGCAACATACAGAGTCTTATTCATGAATCAGCAAGACTGAGGAAGAGAACAGTGTACCTGGGGCGAGAGAACCAAGCAGAAAGTAGGTCACGAGGTCTTCTGGGTCCTGGAAAGAAGCCCGTATCATAATACAAATACAACCAGGCCACAGAATGGAGGGAAGTAGTCCCTTCCAGGGTAGATGTGGCCTGCTTTTTATTTTTAAAAGAGTCCTTACTACAGGTTAGAGAAAAGATTGTTAGATAACCAAGTAGATGCAGGAATGTACATTGGGAAGTTTTTCAGGTGTGTGTGTGTGTGTGTGTGTGTGTGTTGCATTAAAGGCAGAAATATAACACAAAGAATTGATGAGATTCAGGATTTGTCCTGGAGAGAGAAGGCATTAGGTTTGCTAGTAGGCTGGCCCTGGAAGTAAAAGGAAGCAAAACAGGAGTAATCCATCAAGTTGTGGTGTGAGTAGCCAGGTGGGTGAAGTAAGATATAACTGAAATGAAATGATCCAGATGAGAAGGAAATAGAAATGCTACTTCAATGACATCAAAAGACAT
This sequence comes from Uromys caudimaculatus, assembly GCA_028551405.1. Lineage (NCBI taxonomy): Eukaryota > Metazoa > Chordata > Mammalia > Rodentia > Muridae > Uromys > Uromys caudimaculatus. Next base: position 10,117 of record JAPYYD010004649.1, on the reverse strand, counting down.
TGTTGCATACACAGTAAAGAGATCCAGGGAGCAGCTGAAGTGTCAGACATACTATGGAGGCCAGAAGGGTCAGTAATGTTCTAACCAGTGGGTGACTGCAGCTCTATGCTATCACATTTACCCTTCTCTGACTCATCCTAAGGAGTCAAGTGTCACTTGTGTCTCTGTGGATACATTTACCTGCTCATTGCAGAAAAGGTTCTCTGTCCACTGGTGGCTTTTGTTTACCTCCTGAGCTCTTAGTTCTGAGAAGAAGAGAAAGAGGAAGAAGAGAGCAAAGGAAGAAGAGAGAACAGACATATACACATGTGCACCTCACACCCACAGTCTGGCAAACCACATAGCTTCCCTCCACTCCAGCTCTTGCTTTTTTTTTTTTTTTTCCGCTGTGAGAGGAAGACGCAAGCAAGGGCCTTTCTGAGCTACCCTATCTAAAGTAATTTTAAGCTTCATAAATGTTCTAAATCTGAATGTCATATTTTGCAAAGGTTCTTAATGAGACATTAAAAAAAAAGAATAATTACTGGAGACTAAATTAAAACTGGCCTTTCAAAATTCATTACTGTATCTACAAGCATAATCAGAGACAATTTGGATTATTTTAGAGAATAATAAACATGTTTAATTTCTAAAATTTATCAAGTGGGAGATAATTTGTGACCCAAGTGGCAATAATTTATATTCAGTTTGGTGTCATAGAGATTGCTTGTGTGAGTCTCGCCCATCCTTGGGAACCTCAACAGCAATGACAACAGAGCTTGGGAGCCTGGCACAATCATAGTAGTGTGAGCTTTTCTGAAAATTCAGAGACAATGTCACCTGTGTTTACCAATGACTGCATGAAGCATACGGGGAGTTAATAGAACAAAAAAAATGTACACACTTCTCTAGATTTCTTTGAAAATTTAATAGGAGGAATTGGTTTTTAAGCAAAAAGGCACCCAAGATGCAGTGCCCTAAAGTCTAGAAATGTAAGCATTTCTTTACAAATGCATTCTCCTTCACAGGAGGAACAATCCAATGTCAACCTGGCCAAGTTCCGCAAGATCCAGCACGAGCTGGAGGAAGCCGAGGAGCGGGCTGACATTGCCGAGTCCCAGGTCAACAAGCTGCGGGTGAAGAGCCGCGAGGTTCACACCAAAATCATAAGCGAAGAGTGATCGACCCAAATGCAGGAAAGTGACCAAAGAGATGAGCAAAATGTGAAGATCTTTGTCACTCTGTTTTGTACTTATGACTTTTGGAGATAAAAAATTTATCTGCCAAGAGCTTGTCAGCCTCTTTCTTCCCTTTTACCATGACAGCTGATCATTTTGCACATCAAGGAGAGAAAAAGAAAAGAATCATTTTGCTTACATCTATGACAAAATCCTTAGTCACCTAGGTTAAGCATGAGCAGCCAGGTCAAGCCCAGTAAGTACCACACACATGCCTGTGGGAAGACAATAAGGCCTAGAGGCGTCCACAGCCTGCACAAGGAGCCCTGCTTGGCCCATCACCTGGCTTCTGTTCGTGAGGCTATTGATCACCTTCATGAAGGGATATGAACCACTCCATCCTAAGGGGGAGTGAAAATAAATTAAAATGGCAATTACATACATACAACCAGAGCAAAAATTTTAAGAATTGTCTATAATTACTGTCAAAAATAGTTAATATATGAACCGCTCACTAAAATGACATGAATAACTAAGCTGGGGTTAGGATTCTTTGAAGTAATAGGTTCTCTACTCCTAGTTATCTTTATGTACAGAGGTGTGGACTTTGTTGTCTACAGATGTTCAGATGCTTGTTTATTGCATCGCTTGACACTCAGGAATGGCGAGAGAGGATTAGGAATGAATGTCTCTCGTTCCTTCCATCCTTTGGAAACTGCCATATCTTAGTCCTTTTCTAGTCTTTAATAGCACTAGGTCAATTAGCATGTATACGCTGTGTTTTTATATCAGTTACAGATATAATGCATGTCACTTCGCTGCTTTCACTAACACATACACACACACACACTACACACATGCATGCATGTATGCAGGTACACACATGCATGTATGCACACAAACACATATATTTCTTTAATGGAAAATCTATCTGATGTTTATTACTTTTCCCAGATATGGTCTGGCATTATACAAAACATCTTAATGATGGTATAGTTGAAAGAGTACTACAAATTGAAATGTGATACCGATAACTCCAAATATTTTAATTGCCATAAATGTGTTTAAAAACACACATTAAATGCACATCGGCACCCTACATTTTAGAACCTCAAGACCACAGAATACATATAATATACTGTACAGATGTGGAAAATCTAGTTATTTTATAACACTTCACTCACCACTAACAGCTCCTTATGTGAAATGTACATACTGACTTAGAAATCCTAGCTTTTGAGCTCCAAAGTATCTCTGAACTTTAATGTGTTGCAACAAATAAAAATCACAGTATATAATTGAAATTTTGGCTGAAAATGCCAAAAGCCTAAATATTTCAGATAAAAGAAATGCTTCCTACAGTGCTAGGACAGTTGCTATTCTCATTACAGTCATGACCAGAACTCTGCCTGCGCTGAGATAAACACAGGCCTTCCATTTAGGTCAATTTTAGCAGGTGGTGAACAAATAAAATAGTTAATGCCTTTATTAGAAATGTAACAAAGGTCTTTTAGAACAGTATATAGCCAGTTAAAAAGGAACAATACACAATCAATCATTTTTAACCTTATCACCCAGTAGGTTAAATTGTGCAGCACCTCTAGACCTAAGCTCCTAGAAGATTTTCCCTGGGTTGATATGAAACACTATTTGTTTGAATCCAGTGGGCAATCATAGTGCTACATCTTGAACTAGACTTTAAAATAATTCACCAAGCAGTTTTAACAATCCTTACTATCAATTTTTCTGCCAAAGGTTAATAACTTAATGCCATAATCACGTCACCATTCCATCTAGCTATTGACTTAGTGGGAAAAAACATGTAGATAGGTGGGCAGATGTTGGCAAACAGGCAGGAGGGAGCAAAGGCCCTGGCTCTGCTGGCACCTATTAGCCGAATCTTTACTTGATCATGACTATGCTGGAAAACACAAGATGTCTACATGCCATTGACACTACCCCATCACAAGCTTAAGTTGATATCTACAGGTGCTCTCTCTCTCTGATTCTCTCTTCAATCTCTATAGTTCTCTGTGTATGTCTCTCTCTGTGCCTCTCTCCCATCTCTCTCTGGGTCTTTCTATGTCTTTGTTTTCCTTCCCCCGCTCCTTCTCTCTCCCTGCCTCCACTCTCTCCCCATCTCCTTCTCTTTCTCTCTTTCCCAGCCTTCTTCTCCTTTGTCTTTAGCTAGAAATAATAACTCTACCAATTGCTAGAACTACTTTTAGTTTTTAAGAACTACTAGCCCAAGGCATGGTATCCTGTATTATTATAAAAAGTCTAATTCATGACCTCTGTTTTTTGCATAAACACACACACACACACACACACACACACACACACATATATTTATATAAATACAACTTCACTTACCTCTATAACACTCTAGCTCTTCCTTCTTTGAGGCTCATGCTGTCTACTTGTTCCACAAACCCCATTGCTGCTATCCATTGGCTTTTCATTCAGTAAAGATTTCAGCACCCGCTTCCTCTCCCTACTCAATTCTTAGCATGTTCCCAGGACACTTCAGTGTCTGATGGGTAAGACACCCAACACACTGACTCCTACTCCAGCTGCCTTCTTTTCCAGTCTCCTTCTACAGTCTCGCTCTAGGACACACCATCAAAGCTTCTCTATCTCCAGGGTCACTAAATCAAGCATCGTCTTCCTGACTCCATAGTCAGCTTGTTGGACAGTTCCAAACATGCAGTCTTCACCTCCATTGGCCTCTCTGTGTTTATATTTCCCCACATCTCTCATAGCCATCAAATGCCATTTCATCTTTATCTCTCTTCCCAAGGAAGCAAAACTTCATAATCTAGCTTTATGATCACTTTTTTGGCAAGTCCCCAAACTCCTTTATCATTCTCTACATCTCTACACTATACCCAAGTAGAAAGGCATTTATTGGGATGATTCTAGCAGTCACCTCCTTTTTCAAGAGAAAATGGTACCATTATAAATTCATGCATACTCATCCCCGAGTGCTAGCTTCATACCATAAGCTTGTTTGGTCCCCACCTCCATTTTTGAGGCAGAGATTCTCTGTGTAGCTCTGACTGTTCCAGAACTCACTCTGTAGACCAGGCTGGCCTGGAACTCAGAAATAGTGCTGGGATTAAAGGTGTATACCACCACTGTCTTGTCTGATCTCTTTAAAAATTACTCCCTATTTAAAATCTCCAATCTCCTTAAGACTCTGTTTCCCTGTTTGGCCCCAACAATGATCTCATGGTCTGTATAAAATGGGAAAAAAACAGATCACGACAGCAGTGGAATAGAAGTGCCCCAGTCTTATCTCTCCACAGCAACTAATGTGCTATGGAGAAGCTACAGGACCTGGTAGGAAGTGAAACCCTGATAGAGTCTAACCCTAAGAGGGATGTTTCAAAAGAGCATATACACTCGTGACAGAATCGCTAATGTTACCATAAGCCATGAGCAGAAGCATTTCTGTCCCCTCTGAACTGGGCTATAGCCTCGTGTGGCTTTGGTCCTGCTACCAAAACCCTTTATCAGGGGATACAGGAAGAACAGTCATGCTAATATAAGTTCTGGCTGTGGATGCTAACATAACACTGCAATTCAACCCCAGCACCTCTGAGTTTCAGGCTAACTAGTGGCCCAAAGAAAGACATGCCTAGCTTTGCCTGTAAGAGCAGGCTTATAGATCCATCTTCCTTCTGTGAGCCCCAAAACAAAACCCTTGATTCTGTTCCAGCCCTTCCATGCTCTCTTCAGTGCTAGCACTGCATTCTTAGGGAACTAACTACTTGGTGGCTCAGAAGAGCCATTATAGGGACCCCCAAAACATATCTTCAAACAAGCCTATTAGCCATGAATTCTGAAGCATCAGTTCTATTGACCAAGGGTCCCAGAGTCTAGTCAGTCTACCCGGAAACAGCACATACATCATTGAGATCCTGCTAACAGAACTGTCAACTGAAACATTGCAGACCCCAAAGCAGACACAAAATCCAGCTCCTACTTTACTCAACCACAAACCTAGAGGCAGTCCTATAAGCCCTGGGTTGCAACAGGCTAAGGTCTTGCCCATGTGTAAAGATTGAAACTGACATTTGTCTTTTATGTATAGAGACACCAACGTACAGTTTACACAGATAATGATCAGGCAAGTGCAACACAAGTAAAGGGAATAAGTCAAGCTCTAATAAGCAACCAGAGAAATGGAGATCAATGAACATTCTGAAAAAGAATTCAAATAATCATCTTTTAAAATCTTATTAAAATAAAACATTTTAAAATTCAGAAACTGATACCTAAACAAAATTGGGACAGTAACTTATAAACAAAATAAGAAGCTTAATAGTAAAAAAGAAACAATAAAAAGAAAAACAAGAAAAAACAGGAGCTGAGCACACAAGTGTAACAGGCCTCAGATCTTAGCACAACTGGCACCATGTTAGAGGGACCAATCTCACCTTAAAACCCAGCACATAGGCCCCAACACCTGCTAAAATGGAAACAAAGGCCTAATCCATCAAAGACCTAATCCATAGTTGCAGGATTCAGAAAAGTCCCTAAAGGTACCAACCTTACCTTTTAGTGTCTCTAGTTTTGATTCTAATTGTTCTTGTTAACTGAAGTGTGCCTATGAGGATATGGTTTTTGTATATAAAAAGAACTGTGAGGATCAGGGGTTGTATGATCTGGGCAAGTTCCCCATGCAGCTTTCATTTCAGCTTTCGGGGTGTTTATGTGTGCTCTCTGGTGGACTTACCTCAAAACACAAGGACAGAAATGAAAGACCCTGTTCCAACATCACACTCAGTTACACAAAAGAAAACCTAGTGAACCCCAAGATGCATCATTTAAAAGTATCAAATTATAAGAGAGAAAAAGGGGAAATGAATGAGGAAAGCACGAAGTATTCAAATATATGAGTTGTGGGAATGCCAGAAAAAGAAGAGTGAGAAAAGGGAACAGAAAGCTAACTTAAAGAAATGCTGGATACATTTCCCCAAATCTTTGGAGGGATGTAGATCCAGAATCACAAAAGCTGAAGGATCCCAAGAAAGGACAACCCAAAGAAGACTACAAGACACATTATAATCAGATTGCTAACGATTTTAAAAGCAGCAGGAGAAAGTGACTTTTCCCTTGGGAACTGTAGGAGGAAGCCCGTGGGAGGCTAACAGTGAAATTCTCAACAAACCAGAAAACTTGCACACTCAGTTCTAAAAGAAATAACCACCAGGCAAAAATGCTGTGCACAGAAATATCATCCTTCAGAAACTTTTCTTTCTTCTTAAAAAAACAAAACAAAACATTTCTTGGCAGACAAGGGTTGAAACAATTCATCACTGTAAGAGCTATCATACAAGAAATTAAAATACATTAGAACATTAAAATTAAAGAACCCTCAAGTCACAACATGGAGACATAAAACTATAAACTCACGGCTTAAGGTAAATACACAGCCAATTCAGAACACGCTAATATTGTTTGTGTTTGTGTTTGAGATAGAGTCTCACACTCTAGCCCAGGTTGGCCCAGCTAAGCTTGTAGCAATCCTGAGTCAACCTCTCAAGTGATGGGATTATAGGAGTGAGCTGTCACTCCTGGCTTAAATACCCTAACAGAATGCTTAAGTAACTTTTAATTCTAGAATAAGTAAAATTTGAAAATATCAAAAATAGCTACAGTTTCAATAACTTGCTAATGGACACTCAATGTAAACATACATACAATGTGGCACCAATGACATAAAATGTTTTAACAGTATGTGTTGAAATCCTACACCTGTCTTATATACCTGGTTACTTACTGTTGTACGAATATATATTGGGGAAAAGGGAAAAAATTAAAAATAAAACCATTGCTTTGAACATACAATGCAGTATTACTAAATCATTGAAAAGTAGACCTTGCCATTTGTAACTACAGTGGTTGGACACTGAGAACATTATGCCAAATCAAATAGGCCAGACATATATTGCATAATCTCACTTCTGTGTGGAGTCTAAAATGTCAGGCTCATAGAAGCAGTGAGTTTCTCCAGGGGCTGAGAGTTGGGAGAAATTGACAAATATTGGTGAGAGATACAAAGCTCTTGCTTACAGGATAGTTCTGTTCTCAAGATTTAATGTGCAGCACGTGTGATGACCAACATATTGGTCAGGTTGTGGCCATCCCTGGGGACATTCATTGTATATAAAACACTTTATATATAAAAATTTATCACACAGATTGTCAATAACTGTTATCACTAAAATATTTTAAAATAGAAGAATCTGGAAAGGAGTGCCAGGAAGTGGAAACTGTCCCTCATTTCTATTGTCTTGTTCTTCATGTAAGGCACTCACCCCTCAGTCCTCTTGGGAAGTTTATGCAATGGAGTTTCTTTCTCTTCCGTTTTCTCCCCAAATCTCCTCAAATCAATTGACTTCTCTTACATTCTCCCTTGTTCTTGTTTCCCCAGCTATTGTCTATCCTTTGAAACTTCCTTTCTACGTATTGATGTGTTGTTCTACAGCGTCTTCATTTCCTTACCTTCCCCCCGTCATCAGCTCCTGTGAGCCTAGTGTTTGTTCCCTCTGCTCCCTTTCAATGACGTCTCTATGATCTTTAGTCGTTTATTTACTTCTGAACTAAACACTGAGTCCGTAACCTGACTTTGCTCACCCAGATAGAATGCCTCTGACCATCTTTTTCTTTTGGAATGTTCTTTTTTTTCTTCTACTGAATTCTAAGACTCTGATCATCCCAGGGTATGTTCATGGCTCTGCCCACCCTATCTCTTCTCTTTCTTTTGTCTTCCTTTGCCAGAACTCCAGATGCTCCTGAAAACTTGGTGTGATAGACTCAAGTCACATTTTAAACTCTTCTATTTTTTTATATTAATATGACTAATTTGATTGGTTAATGGGTTAATATTGTGTGACTGTTTGACTAACTAGTATGGCAGTAAATGCTGCTACAGCCTTAATACATGGTGTATAATATATCATCCTTTTACGACCTTTTTCTTTATAAAAGGCTCACTTCTTACAACAACTCAGTGAAATGATATTTTTCCCCATTTAACAAATGAAGAATTTGAACTGTTTGAACCAAGTCCTGATTCTAGGACCCACACTCCCTCTATTGCCATTCAGAAGAATGAATAAAATGAGATTAAATAGAATGCGTTTTGCGTAATACCTCTCTCCCTGCAGGTTGTTCTCAAATCTGTAGAAGTAAAATTTAGCCTTTGTTTTCTCAGCATGAATATCTTCTATCTTCTGAATGCTGTTGATGTTTTCATGATAAAATCTATCTTTTAAGTAGTAGTTGCAAATGTATGCTCCAAGAAAGCTTTGTCCTGTCTCTATATTTTAAAGCAATTTGTGGCATTAGCCCCAAATATACTCTGCACTATAACACTGTACACAATCAAATTCTTTCAGTGTGTTTTAGTAGGTATCACACACTATGTCAGAGCAATACACAAAAGGATTGATACTGCAAAGGTCTCTCAATTTTCATTTTTACATTTTTCTCCCTATGTGGTTTCATCCATTCTCCTGACTTCTAGTACCATCCATGCCCTATGAACTGTGAATTTATATCTCAAACCTAATTCTTTCTTCCCCCAAGATCTAGGCTCAATCTCTGCTAATGGCTATTTCAAACCAGAAACAGAAAAAATGAGTTCATGCCCTTCCTCTGTTTCCTTCAAATCGTGATTGCATCTAATATCCGATCACAGCAGTTCCTCGGGCTCAAAATCTCAGGACCAGCCTTAACATCTTTTATATATTTTTTCATTTCTCCTGTACCCAACAAATCAAGTTCTATATTAGTTAGTTTCTGTGACTGTGACAAAATACCATGACCAAGATCAACTTAAAGGAGAAAGTGTCATTTAACTTATGGTTCCAGAGAGTTAAGAGTCCACAATAGTGGACCCATATGACAGCAGGCAGAGAGTAGGGACCTGGCTGTCACATTTCTTCAGTACACCAGGAAACAGCAAGATTGAGCTGGAAGCCGGGATAGACTATAATTCTCAAAGCCCTTCTCCAGTGATGTCCTTCCTTAGCAGGCCTCCACGTCCTAAAAGTTCCATAACCTCTCAAAGAGTGTCACCACCTGGGGACCGAATACTCAAATACATGAGCCTGTGTGGGAACGTTTCTTATTCAAACCACATGTTCTTTCAGAGGCCATCAACATCTGTCTTTGCCACCATCTTCTTCAAACCATCATTTATGATCTACTCTGTCACATAGCTGAGCTTCCATCTCAAGCCTTAGACATTCTCAACCACAGCCAGAGAGCTCTGATGACATCACTTTCTAGTTTAAAGCATCACTTTGCTCTTCACATAAAGGCCAGATCTCGAAGGTGATCCTTGACACCCATGCAAGCGTCACTGGTGATGTTCACCTCTTTCCTCTTTATGACTCGGCTGCACTAACTATTCAGGTCCATGGATTCAGGACTTAGAATTTCATGTTTCTTTGGCTTCAGGAATCCTTTATCACCCCCTACCTCCATGTTCTGACACACTGTGGCTGACTTAATAAGAATGGACCCCATAGGCTCATATATTTGAATGCTTGCTTATCAGCTGATGAAACTGTTTGGGAAAGGTTAAGAAGCATGGCCTTGTTGGAGGAGGTCTGTCACTGTGGGGGAGGGGCTTTGTGGCTTCAAAAGCTAATGGCATTCCCAGTTGGCTCTCTCTGCCATAGCTGTGGATCAAGATGTGAGCTATAGGATGTTCCTCCCATCTACTATCCTGGACTCTAACCTTCAAAACCCATAAGCCAGAACACTGCTCACCGAGACCCGCCCAGAACCGGTGGGATACAGGGCCTGAGAACTCGGGGGCAGGAAACCTCTGAACCTTCTGGTTTCCATCTGTGGGTGGAGACCTCTGCCTGGGCCACCAGGGGTCTATGCCTGGGGACCTCAGCCTGGGCCACAGGGCTCCAGGAGAGAGCAGGTATCCC
>JAPYYD010004648.1:0-12898 GCA_028551405.1 Uromys caudimaculatus | reverse complement strand
AGAGCATAGGCCCCTGGTGTTCTGTTCAGGAACTTTTCCCCCGTACCCAGGTGTTCGAGAGTTTTCCCCACTTTCTCTTCTATTAGATTCAGTGTAACTGGTTTTATGTGGAGGTCCTTGATCCACTTGGACTTGAGCTTTGTACAAGGAGATAGGAATGGATCAATTTGCATTCTTCTACATGTAGACCGCCAGTTGACCCAGCACCATTTGTTAAAAATTCTGTCTTTTTTTTGCAGAACCTCAGGAAAATGCCCTGAGGTGGTGACCATTCAGAGCCTCACACTGAGGCAATGACAATCATGATGTGGGGGGAGATGTTGGAGATCCTGGCGAGGAGGTCAGGGGCCAGACAGGAGAGGTGACTCTCAGAGAACTCACAGGGTAGGAAGATCTGCAGCACATAGGTGAGTTGATTGGAGCCAGGGTTGGGGACGTTGATGGTTCCTGCTGCTTGCTTGGCCTGCAGGTAAGTGATGAAGGCAGCCTTGAGGGACTCAGTCTGGCTCACCACATCCTCCTGGTCACGGCCACAGGGCAGAGCCAGCAACAGGCAGTAGTCTGTTTCCACTGTCATCCTCCTGGCAACCCCTTCAAGCTGTGAGGCCTCTAGTCGCACCCTTTGGGCGATCCTCAGTGGGGGACCACCTTCAGAGAGAGGCAGGGACCAATGAGCCAGGACATGTTGCCAGAGACGAAGTGGAGCTGCACAGCAGCCGTGTCGTTCTTGAGGGCCAGCAGTCCCTGCCACACAATGGGATACTTCTTCAGAAGCTGCTGTGAGCCCAGCAGAAGTTCAGTATCTGACTATAAGAGATTCTTTCATACAAATGTAGCATGGCGGTTACTGACAACATCACAACTAGAATACTTAAGGAGAGTTCTCTCTTCAGCAGTATAGAAGCTATAAATTGTAGTCTAGCATATTATAAGATTTGAAATAGTGTAAATTATCCATTAGCTGTGCTTAGACATTGTCTTCCTGGGTCAACACAGGAGAACAGGAAATGCTAGCAGAAAAAAATGAGCCTGCTGAATGATAATTACTATCAAATTGGCATTAAACATTGCGGTGCTATGTGGTGCATTTATGACATCTCAAAGCCAATAATCAGTTATGCAGAAAATGACCCCAACATGCATATGTTATAATAATTTGAAGCAAGGGCTATATGGATATGGCACACAAGGAAAACTGGGTAAACAAATTTTGATTTAACTATGATGTCACTTGCATGCAGTCTAAAAGCATAACCCATAACAAGGCAATTTCTATTGTTTTTTAAAAATTGTAATCAAAGTTCCAATTAATGTTAACACATCAATAGAATTGTACCCAGGAGAACCTCAGAGGCACACAGGGATCTTTCTAGAAGAGCGGCACAAATACACAGCATAAAAATCAATGTTTATTAGTTATTAAAATATTTCATTCAAATTTGACATTTATAAGAGTATTAGGTTTTGCTGACCTATTTCTGCATATACTTGATTTGCAGATCACAATTGATATCTGAGAAATATGGCACCTTTACTTGAAAAATGACTAAGAAGAGTAAGTTCAACAAGTAGACACTAAAATTTTAGTTCTCCTGTGTAATAATAACTGGTTCCATGATCCCTTTAGAAAATAAAGAAAAAAATCTTCACAACTTGGTATTTTTGAAGGAACATGAAAGACTTTTCTGCAACATGTAAGTGAAAGAATTGATGGGTGACGACAAGAAATGGAAGATTGCCTGCAAGCCTTGTTCTCTAACACATAAAATAGTATTATACAAATATTCCTATGTTCATTCAAGTTGCTTGCACTAGAAAACACTTTAGAGGTGTATACACACATGTATATATCTGCATATAGATGAATATTCATGCATGCAGAAATAAGTTGTGTATATTTATACAACTAAAGAGAGAAATAGAAAATACACAGATATTATTAAACTTATGACTGGTTATATCCTTGAAAATATCATCATACATTGAAGATATCTTAACTCAAAGATGTACTTCCACATCTGACCCAGTGAGCACTATACCCTGTCAGTACGGTATACTGTGGGGCATTTGGTTAATTGAAACCAGTGACTCACCAACACTGTCTGTTGGACATTAATAAAAAGTCTTATGAAAATGACTACACTCAAATGTATTTCAGCCAGGGAAAAAGTTTCACTTCTGTATCATTTTCTTTCCTAATACAGTGGTCCTGTTCCTCAAAGTGATTAGCCAGAGTAGAGGTTTACATTTCTATCTGACTGGCTAATGAAAGCAACTCATCTATGGAGAAATGGAATCTGAGAAAATATTTTTATTTTTGGATACTGCTGACTCAGGAGGGACTAAACCCAAATAGCATCTTTCTCAAAATGAAATTTTCTTTGACAATTAATCCTTTAAAAAGACAGTATATATTTTTCATATTTCCAACATCTTTCACACTCAGGGAATTTTGTATTACCTCTGAGTAGTCTAGAGAAAGATGGAATATGAACACTTAAAAGTAGAGTTTTTAATTGAATGTATATTGCATTCCACTAATACAATGCAACTAAAGGAAAATTTGTGAACAGGAATATACACATTTTAAACAAAAGATACTGGAAATGTAAAGATAACGTGTTTAACTGAATCCATGATAAAGCCAAAACAAACATGAATAAAGGAAATAAAAAGAAAATTAATGTGAAGAAATGCCAGTAAATTATAAAAATGAAAAGCAAAGTAGAAAAGTAAATATACAAGCTGATTAAAATAGAGTAGTCTGACTTGGTAACAAGAGAAAGTGAAGGAATTTGTGGATTTCAATGAAGCATCAGGAGTAAGAAGGATTAGGTTTATGGACATGTTATTTATAATGTAGAGTGAACATAAACTTAAAGATTAGAACATTCAAAGGAGCTAGAATATAAAACAGTTATCAATACAAGCATAGACTAGAAGGTCACATGTGAAAACTGTGACAATTAACTTCAGTTGTCTCTTTACTGGTCATCATCACTCCTGAGTGTGTCTATGAAAGTATTTCAAAAGGAGATTGGCCTGTGAGTTACTATCTGCCTCAGTGTGGAAGGACACCATCCATTCACCTGGTTCCCAGAGACAACAAATAGCTAGAGAAAGATTTTTTTCTATATTGTCAGGTTATGAATGCACTCTTTTATCCATTGCATTCAGACCTCTGGCTCTCTAGACTCTAGATTCCAAGGCTCAACAGTGACTTGTTGGGTCCTTATACCTTTAACAATGGTCTGATATTTGCGGCATCCTTTTTGAGATTTTGAGACTTGCAAACTTTTACAAAGCTGTGCAACAGGCTTCGTGTGGAGCTTCAGATCCAGAGGCCTGTTGTGGGACTCCGCCCCACTAACCACTGAAGTCAGCTCTCTTGATAAATCCCTCTCCTATATTGATATGTATATTTCTATATCTAATAGTTCTGTTTCTCTAGAGAACCCCAAGTCTTCTCTCTAGAGAGAGCTCCATATTTCCCCACAATGTTGCCAGTGAAAGACAATTTAGATGGTTTATGGAAACATCAAAAATCATTTTTTTGTTATTAAAAGTTTTTAGGAACATAGACAATACTTTATGAAGCCAAGAAAACATTGATCTCTAAACATCAAAAATAGCAAACAAAAATATATCATATAGCTATCGTGTTTAGGATTATTGATTGAAAATCCTCCAGAAAATACTACCAGGCTTTGCTTAGTATTATTTTAAAGAAACAATATAAAATAGTGAAATGTTTCTGGCACTCAAACTTCAAGGAATTTTTGTGTATTTTATTAGTTGTATTAACACATAGATATATATGTTACATTTCAGCTTGTATGTATATGTCAGTGTTCACAGGAAAATTCCGTATGAATATCTTGAAAGATGTTTGAATATGTTTGAGCATTTGATAAAGTGTCCATTTCTAACAAATAATTGAATAGAGACTTTTTCACAGCAAATATACATATGTACATGTAATAGTGACACAGAAGATAAATTCCATTCAATGACTGGTAATAATGTAAACAAAATAAGCAAAGTTATATATAAGATGTTTATTTCATTAGACAATGTACTATATGAAATAAAATATAACTGTAAAAATCAGCAGAATTTTAAAACTCTGATAGTAGTTGTGATGTAAGTTGAGTCCAGGCCTTATTTATAATTTCAGCAGGATCCCTCATGATTAATGCTTAAATACAGTCATCATCTACCCTCCCTATTGTTTGCATCTTCTCGTGTCCCATTAATAGCCAATCAGCATTTTCTTCCTGGTCCCATTTATCCTTCATATTTGATAGCTGAATGCTAACTCAATCGTGTGACCTCAACTCATTTTTCCACCGCCTTTATCCTTCTTATGACTCCACCCTACCTCTTTAGAGACAGTCGCTATTTCTAAAATTGTTCAAAGTATCTCAAGACGTTAGTTCAGAGTCCTGCTACATTTCCCATGCTTCCTCTGACCACTCTCAACTCACTGAATGAAATTTTAAAAAAATAAAATTATTCATTGAAACACATGCTATGTGGCTGTGGCTGCAACTTTCCATACTTCCTGCTGGCAACCACGCACAGACATATACATATACAGACAAGCACACACACAAAGAGAGAGGACAGAGAGAGAGAGGACAGAGGGGTGTGTGTGTGGGGGGGGGAGAGACACCACCTTGGCCTCTTTTTAAAAAGTGTCTTTCTTTCAATCCAGGCTCACCTCTCAGTGTGTTTTATGCAACCCTTTGGCTCTGTCTTCTCAAAGTCTTTGCTTATTTTGTATTCAGAGCTGACCCTAACAGAGACAGTCACAGCATAGAGTTGAACAGAGAATCTTCTGTGAACTGTCTTATGTTTATAAGTTAACTGTGATGTGGAGATATGAAACACTTTTATTTCTGAGAATTGTGATGATAATTGAATAGAAGTTTCTAAAGACTTCACAAGAATAAGGAAATGTTTAACAGAGTATTTATCCCTTCCCTTCTATATATTGCATATCTACCACAATATTTAATCTAATCAGAATTATGCACATTTTGAGGGTAAAATAATAGATCTGTATTCTCTTCCATTCACCAACAAGATTTCTTCCTCATATTCATAGACAAGCAAATCAATGAAAGCCTGCATCCTTCCCTGCTTCTGTGTGTCCTTTTCACTCCACAACCTCCCCAAACCTGGATTCTGTTTCTACAGTGCTGCTGCATCTGCTCTTGTCAATGTCAGCAATGATGGCCTTGTAGTTAAATCCAATAAATAATTTCCAAGCCTTATCTACCTGAACACTTGGCAAGGTCTGACACTATTGACTTCCCCTTCTTTCTTGAAATGTCCTCTTCCTGGGACTTATCTATTCCCACACTCTCCTTTCTTGCCTTATATTTCTTCACCCACCTCATTCCCTTCTCCTTTGTGAGCCTCCCTTTCTCCTTGGCCTACCCTTTAATTATTGGTGATCTTTAGAACTCTGTCCCAAACCTCTTTGAATGTTTATTTTAAGGAATTTTCCTAGCTAAGATTTTCTTCTTGCAAAACTTCAATTTCTGGCTTTTGTTTGGTAGATGCCAAAGTGTGAATCTCATCCAGAATTCAGGAGACAGGGGATCTATGAACAAGTCATGGATTGTTATTCTGCCACTTAATAGCTGGATTACTTATGGAGACTTATTGTTTCTTGTCTAAACTTCAGATCAATCACTTATAAACCGTTGTTGAAAATAGTATAAGAATCATGTTCACCACTTTAAAAAAAAACAGTGGCATATGGCAAACACTCATCCATTCTGTTTACTGAGTCTTGATATTTCTTTTCAGCTGGAAGCTAGTGCCTACTGGCTACTTCATTCTGTTGTTTTGTCATCCAGGAAAGCCCATCCCTCATGGTCTGAACAAACTTTCAGAATCCTCTCTTCTATGTGCTTTCTAACTCATCGAGTCTCTTCTCCCACAAATTCCTCATTCTTTACAGTTTTCAATCATTAAGTGTATTATTTAATTTATGAAATTGTAATTAAGTCACATTTTTTATTATTATTATTTATTGATGCTTATTTTGTTGTCTTTAATTTCTTTGAAGCGTGAATTTTGTTAATATCTTCATTGAAGCAACTTATATATACTTTAAGTTAACTACATAACTTTCTGAAATTTTAATGAGTTTACTAATTTTATTATACCCTTTTCTTTTGATATGGTTGTCTCATACTTGGTAACTGGGCACTCAACTTATACAATACACAATTTTTAAATGTTCGTTTAGTAAATTCCCTTTTAAGGTAAGAGTTTTTATATGAAGTACTAATTAACTCCACAAATTATAATTATACAATATATAAGTTATTAAGAAGATCATAAGGATCTATTTTTCTGCTGATAGTATATAGTTGGTTAATGTGGTCTTTATATTCATTATACTTCTGAATTATTTTAAAATCTACATATAATACAGTGTATCGGTTCAGCAAGTATTTGAAAAATTTAAGAATTTATTTGTTATTTGGGTATACAGGTATTTATATTGCTATTCATTTTAAAATTATCACATTTTTACATTTTATTTTACTAATTATCTTTTTCATGTTATCTGCCAAAACTGAGATATTTATACCAGTTTTGTCACAAGGACAGAGGCCTTATTAGTTTATTCATTTTTCTCAATAGAATCATTAATATTATTTTATCTTAAGATAGTTTTATTAGAGACATAAAACAATATTAAGTTTAGGCAATCATAGTAAATTTAGCTTTTTATCATTACATGATGAGAATTTTTATTCCTATACATGCTTTAGGTTTTATGATATACTTTTCTCCTAGTAAGTTTGTTAGCTTAGCTCTCTTTCATTTGACCTTTGTTTGATATGCCTTTTGTATCTTTTTACATAGAACTTCCCATGTCTACAATTCTTAACTATGTCTCTACAAAAAGTATGTAGTGTTATGTGAGATTCAGTTTAGTGCTGGAGAGATGACACAGCAGTTAAGAGGACTTCTTGAACTTTAGAGGACCCCAGCTCAGTTTCCAATACCCACATTGGGTTTCTACACCACTTACAACTAGCTCGAGTAGATCCAGAGTCCTCCTTGACCTTTTTAGGCAGTTAACAATTTCGGTGCAAAATACATACATACATACATACATATACACATGCATACATATAATTAAAAATAAAATATTCAAGTTTAATACAGTATATCTTATTTTATTAGCATAACACATTGGTTAGCTTTTGTGGTTATATTGTCTTTATTGTCTTTTCCTACATCTTCCTTGCATGCTTCTAAATTCTGCTGTCTGTCTGTCTCTCTGTTTCTGTCTCTCTGTCTCTGTCTCTGTCTCTCTCATACCATTATTTTCCTTCTTGATCATTTAGGCTTATAAAATATTATGCTAACTTAGCTCTCATAAATTCTAAATTAATACCTTTCTCCTCTTTGAAAATAACTTAAGAACCACAGAACTTGTTACATTAGTTTACTCTTCGTGATTTAGGTCATTTTTGTTCTTCTCTGAATGCATTCTTCAGAACTTTCTTCAGTTCAGTTTTCTTTGCAGCAACATCCCACATCTGAGGATGGCCACATGGCATTATTTCACACATTCTCCAAGACTGACTTTCTTGGCGATACCATTTAAGTTAGCTTTCATTCTTCTAACCTCTTTCAGACACTGTGCTAGAGCATTGCTTAATTTTATAAGTTATGTAGCATAAAGTATCTGTTTTGTATACGAAACTCGAGTACCTTTAATGATTTTGTCTCTATTGCACCCTATCTAATGATATTTCTTTTTGTACACGATCCAAATTTCCATTCACTGCCAATTTTTGAAACAGTTATTATGAATTATTTGTTGTTAATGTTTTGATAAGTATTTGTTGATTGATGTGTGTGTGTGTGTGTGTGTGTGTGTGTGTGCGCGCGCGTGCCTGTGCGTGTGCATACTCGCACTTTCTCCTCTTTGCTTGCGCTCATATAGGAGGGTTTGCTTTCCTGTTAGGTTCCTTGAATTTCACCTTGGTTGCTTGAATAAAGGCCTTGAGCATGAATGTTCACAAATTGAATGCTTTGTACCAGTATTGACTGTTGGGGACCAGTAACTAGAGAAACTTTGCTTTCTGCCACTCCTCAGGTTGTAGGCTCAGCAAAGGAGATTCAAACTTTCCTTCTTAGAGCCTTCCCTTTCCCGATGGCATTGTTAATATATATGTCATTTTTGCTTCCTTTCTTTTCTCTTTCCCATTCTTCTCCCCTGCTTCACTCTTTGTTTTCCCTTCATCTCTTCTCTCTTCTCCCCTCTACTCTGCCCCTTACCTTACCTCTACAACACACACACACACACACACACACACACACCTTAAACCATTTATCAAAATGTTCAAAAAGCTTGAAGCTTATTTTTGTGTTGTTCTCAGTAACTCTGACCCTTATTGAAATAATAATCAATTCCACTGTGAACATACCTGTTATTGCTACTCTCTCAGCCACGTCCCTTACACGTTCTATATTGAAGACATGGTCAATGCTTTACTTTTTTCCCCTGGTCATGTATTCCTTTCACTCTTGGTCCTTGAGTGTACCCCCTCCCTTCCCGATGTCATTACTCCTCATACAACCGTATCAACTGAATGAACCCCTGATTTCTGACTAGGCAATACTGAATAGAATCTGTTTGTCCTTCCTGTCTTTACTTGTCTATCAGTGAACATCTGACCTATTAAGTGAGGCATTTTTCCATACACTTTTGCGAACCACCATGTTTCATTTCTGATACAACTCATACTTTATTGTATTAGATGATTGCTTTATTCACATTCACACTATACTGATCATCCCATGGTAGCATGTATTATTTTTTTTTGTTTATTATTGTATCCCACGTACATAACCAAATGCCTTGCCTTTGGGTGCTCAATCATCATTGAATGAATGAATGAAACTAATGATACTTTCACACATAGTAAGAAAAGAGCTCAGAGCAAGAAGAGAAATGAATTTGTCAGTAGATGCACATTTTATAATGCTTATTGTTTCTCTATTAAGCCTAAAATCTATCAAATATTTTAAGAAAATGCCATGTATATCAGCTAAGAACTCAATATTCATAATAAAGATATAAATGAAATGGTTTTTTATTACATAAAGTCAAAATCTTACACTAACTAAAAGAATAGGTATAGTAAAATTCAAATGTTTTTGTGATGTACTCAAATACCTGCCCTTACATTTAAATTACAGCATAGCTCTTATTTTATCTTAGGACTATTATCATGTAAATTATCTTAATTGTCATTTGAATCCTGTTTTTATTATTTTGTCACAGAGTCCAGCTTAACCACAGCATCTTGCATGCTACACCACCCACTGTCTCTATCCATTTTGTCCTGTCAGAGAGACATCAAACAGACTGGGTATAATCACATCAAAATCGATTTTCATGGCTGAGAGAAAAATAATGGAAATCTCTCTAATGTAGTAAATGTATGTGTTCCCTTTGGTTAACCAAAATAGACTATACATCAGACCTGTCAAAATTAAGTTTTCTTGATTCAGTGCACTTCTACCAACTTGTGTACAAATCACAAAGGCGTACCGTGGAACACCATAATGCAATCTCCCTGCTTTCTGGACTGTTCCTGCATCGTTCTCAAATAAACAATTTCACCAAATTTTCAAGGTACAAGCCAATCTACATCCCCAATCCCCCAAGAACCTGCATCATTTTAAAATAATAGTGTATGTCTTTCATTACTCAAGTCAATAGGTTGTCCCCTGAACCAGCAATGTTAACATCTGAGTCAGCTTCAAACAAGTTCTGTCTTCATAGACATTCTCCTGATCTTCACTTTTCTATACTAATTCAGACCAAGGAATTGTATAAATAGCACTATTTATTTCTCTGAATCCCTGCAACATGATCTTCTATATTTGAATTATAAAACGCAGTGATGCAGTATTTCTACCTATATTATTTATTCACAATGCAGATATATTTGTAAACTTCTTGCACAATTTCATACCTCAGTTTTGTAGAGATATTTTCACAGCTATATGTTGTTAATGACCTCAATTGCCCACTTTTTTTAACTCACTAACACATTTTGATTACTGTAATAGTTAATGTTGATTAGCAATGTGATAGGCTTTTAGTCACCTAGGAGACAAACCTATGGGTATGTTTTGAGTTTCTAGACTAGGCTAATTGACTTGGAAAGACCCACTTTAAATGTGGTAGCAAGTATCCATGGGTTGATTCCTAGCGTGTGTGTGTGTGTGTGTGTGTGTGTGTGTGTGTGTGTGTGTGTGTGTGAGTATGTGAGAGAGAGAGAGAGCTGATCACTAGCATACCAACATTCATCTCCCTGTGCTTCTTGCTGGAAGGATAAAATGTGACTAGCCACCCTCCACTTTTGCTACAAAGCATTTTTCAACATGGAATGCATTCTTAAACTGTGAGCCAAAACAAACCCTTCCTTCTTTAAGATCCACTGGTTGGGTATTTTCTTACAATAGGGAAAGTGACTAGTACAATGATCAAGAAACATGCTGTAGTATAGGATAGCTTACAGTAATTAGTAATGCTTTAACTACTGTGGATATGAATGAGTCATTTGTTTAGAAACTGTCTCATGATATACTTTTCAAAATTTCTAACCAATAAATAATATACTAATATATTAATGCATTAAGTAAATAATTTTAAAATTCGGAGTCATTTATAGCCAGCAGAAATTAACCACAATGTTATTTGCAGATAAGTTAACCTACTATATTATGCTAACATTATTGAACTTAATGTGTCGGACATAAGACAGGTAATGAGGAACTTAAGGAAACCATGGGAATATGAGATTGAGAAATATTCAAGAAGTATTGGTAGCTCATAAAAATAAGTAAGCTCCCTAATATCTATCCTATGTCAAAACCAAGCTTATTTCTTAGTTCCATTTACTTCATTCAAAACTAATTCTTCTACGATTCAGAGTTTTTTTAAAAAATCAGTTCTTGAAATCTTGTAGTTTTGAGCAGCAATGATAAATTGGTTTACATGTCTGGAAACAGAAATCACGTAAAAATTCAGATTGGTCTTTGAAATTTCTGAGTTTTTTTTTTTTAAACAGGGCATTATGGTGAAATACAAGAGAAACTAGTGGTCATTATTAGTCTCCATTTAATTATGTACTTAGAAATATTTTTATTACTAATTGTTTTAATTTTTATTTTATATAACATAGATTTTTTAGTAGTCTTTAAACAATCATTATAGGTATTTATATAATTTCTACTTTTGTATCTCCTTTATATACAATCTTCTCTCTCACAATTCATTAATTCAATTTTAATTAATATTACAAATATATGCTAATATATAATATTATGTATTATAAAGTTATATATAACTTTTTAATACATATTTATTTTTAATTTTTATTTATAACTGTAACTACAACTCTAACAGTTTTAACTATGTATATAAAGTTTATATAGATATAGATGCAGATATAGATATATAAAATGTGTGTGTATGTGTGTGTGTGTGTGTGTGTGTGTGTGTGTGTGTGTGTGTGTGTGCATAGTTACATCATTTCTACCCCTGTATCTCCTCCCAGGTACAGTCTTCTCTCTCACAAAGACTTCATCTTTAAATATATAATAACTATAAATAAAATTATATTCATATAAACTTTCTGAGCACATGTAGTCTTTCTTATATGTCATATCTGTTCATGGTGAAGTACTTGGGATTTGATAATCTATCAGGAACATCTCAGGTAAGAGTACTATTTCTTCTCTCAGTAGTCATTAATAGCATATAGCTATTCATCTAGGGCTGGGGCCCAGTGAGATAGCCATAGTCATGTCAGCATGTCAATTTGTGTTCTTGTTATTCATGTCTCTTTTAGGTAACCCAATTGTGGACATTTTATGGGTTATACTTCCTTGTTATTATAGAAAGCTATCTTTTATCAGATGATCTCAGCCTTTGTATCTTAAAGCCTTTCTAAACCATCTTTTGTGATATGTACACATTGGAGTCAAGCATCCCATGGTCCTTTGTTCTCTGCATTTTGGTTACTTTGAGAATTCTTTAAATATCCCTAACTGATGCAAAGTAAAGCTTTTTTGATCAGTATTGAGAGCTACTAAATTTATCTGTGGATATAAGGATAAGTCTTTAGAATGCAACTAAAAATTTTACAAGTTTAAGAAAGTAGAATTAGCTCCATTGGTAGCCGGGGACCTCAGCTTGGGCCACAGGGCTCTATAGCCAATTAGTGCCAGGAGAAAGATACCTTCCCAGGAGCTTGGAAAAGCCGGGAGTGGGCCCAAGACAAGCTCCACAGCTCACCAGGAACTGCCCAGAATAAGCAGCGGCTGTGGCAGGAGACTTCTGCCTGGGCCACCAGGGTTCCATAGTCAAGCAGCTCCAGGAGAAAGTTACTCACGCAGGAGCGTGGAAAAAACACCTCTCAGAGAGAGCTGGTCTTCAAGGAGCATTGATACAGAGGCCTGCAGGTGAGAAAAGCCATAGCCAGAAAGTAAGATCAGCTAACATCAGAGTTAACAAGATGGCAAAAGGCAAGGGCAAGAACCTAAGGAACAGAAACCAAGGCCACTTGGCATCATTAGAACCCAGCTCTCCCACCACAGCAAGCCCTGGAGTCCCCAATACGCCAGAAAAGCAAGACTCAGATTTAAAATCATTTCTCATGATGATGATAGAAGACTTTAAGAAAGAAATTAACACCCTTAAAGAAACTCAAGAGAACAGAGGTAAAGAACTAGAAGCCCTTAAAGAGGAAACACAGAAATCCATTAAAGAATTACAGGAAAACACAATCAAACAGACAAAGGAAATGAACAAAACCATCCAGGAGCTAAAAATAGAAAT
>JAPYYD010004647.1:0-12898 GCA_028551405.1 Uromys caudimaculatus | reverse complement strand
CCAGCTATACCACTCCTGGGCATATACCCAGAAGATGCTCCAACATTTAATAAAGACACATGCTCCACTATGTTCATAGCAGCCATATTTATAATAGCCAGAAGCTGGAAACGATCCAGATGTCCCTCAACAGAGGAATGGATACAGAAAATGTGCTACATTTTCACAATGGAATACTACTCGGCTATTAAAAACAATGACTTCGTGAAATTCTCAGGCAAATGGATGGAACTTGAAAATATTATCCTGAGTGAGGTAACTCAGTCACAAAAGAACAAACACAGTATGTGCTCACTGAAGTAAGCGCATATTATCCCAAAAGTTTGGAATACCCATGATTCAATTCACGCAGTAACTGTTGGACTGAGTGTGGGGTCCCATATGGAGGAGTTGGAGAAGGGACTGAAGGAGCTGAGAGAGTGTGCAGCCCTGAGTGTGTTAGATGATCCAGTATAGGGGAATGCCAGGGAGGGAAGATGGGAGAGGGTGGATGGGTGAGGAAATACCCTCATAGAGGCAGGGGAGGGGGGATGGGATGGGGGGTTCCAAAGGAGAGACCTGGAAAGGGGAAAACATTCAAAATGTAAATAAAGTATCAAAAAGAAAAAATAAAAAAAATGTATGGTTCAAGTAATAATAAAGGGGTATCAGGAAGTGAAATGGAGCTGAATCCTGTGTTCAAGGAGATAAAGAGATTAAGAGAGTGGTGATCTCAGGGCAAGATCTCACCTAGATAAGCTTATTGTTTGTGTTCAGCGTTAAACAAAGAGTAGTTTGGGGTTTCAATCTGGAATGAACTACAATCCAGAAATGGCGGGTACACCTGTGATCCAGATCTTGAGGCTGGAAGACACAGGCTTTTGATCCAGATCTTAAGGAACAGTGACCATGGAATGCTTAGACATGGTGCCACACACCTTTAATCCCAGAAGATAAAGGCAAGCAGAGCTCTAAGTTCAAGGCCATCCTGAGACAGAGCAAATTCTAGGTGAAGAAAAGCTTAAGTCCAGGTGTGGTGGTACACACCTTTAATCTCAGCATTCGGGAGACAGAGCCATGCAGATCTCTGAGTTTATAGTCAATCCACAGAGCAAGTTCCAGGACAGCCAAGCATAGGCAGTGAAGAAAATCATTGGAAAACAGAAAGTTGGTAATAGAATAAGGGGGGTGGTCATGTTCCAGCCCCAGCAAGTAGCAGTACCTGATAACTTTGGCCATGTGGGCTCTGGCTTTAGTCAAAATTAAAAGGGCTACTGAGACACTTGATGCTGATTAGCTGGAGCTAAGAACTTAGTGGTGATTAAGTGGAGACTAGCATCACTTTGGTGAAATCTTCTGGGAAGTATTTTCTGAGAGTACAAAGAAGCTATGTTCCAGAGATAGCCAAGGCTGTGCCTCATGCTGCAGCTGGACTTGGTAATGTGTAAGAGTCAACCAGGTGGTTCTGGTCTTGAAGATGTGAAGGGGTCATGGAGAGAAGCTGAAACTTGGCACTGAGAGAAGCCAGAGAAGTCCATTGGTGAAGGTGCAGCCTCAGTTGTAGTTGATAGCCCAGGACTGAAGGGGTCATGCAAAGAAGTTGAAGCTTGGTACCATGAAGAGAGCCTATGGGAGACTATTGGTGAAGCCTAGTTGCAGCAGAGGACCCCAGTGTATTGCAGATGTCAGTACCATGGGATGATCCCCAAGAACAGCAGTAGCAGTGGAGTCAACCAGAGCCTAGAGTGCTACAGAGGGCAGAGCTGGACAAATGATGCAAGCCCCTTGGAGGAGCCCAGACGATTATGTGTGCATCCCAGACATTGGAACAAGAAGCCGTGGGATATCTGTTGAGGAACGCTGCTAACAAGGAGTGGAATTAGCCCAGGGGAAAGAAATTTTTTGCAGTTAACCAAGATGAAAAAGGAGTTGGAGATCTGAAGAACACTTTGACATCAGACACAGACATGCAGAATTTGGAGTTTGCCCAGCAGGTTTCCTGTCTTAGTTTGGGGATTATAGTTAAGTGATTGGATGATTTTCAAAAGAGATTTTCAACTTTGGACTTTTAACATTGTTGAAACTGTTAGAGACTATGGGGACTTTTGAAGTTGGGCTAAATGTATTTTGCATTATGCTATGTTTAGGTATGGCCCCCATAGACTCACATGTTTGAACAGGCCTATGGGGGCCAGGGAGTGGAATGTGATAGTTTGAATATGCTTGGGCCAGGGAGTGGCACTATTAGGAGTGGCTTTGTTGGAGTAGGTGAAGCCTTATTGGAGGAAGTGTGTCACTGTAGGTATGGGCTTTAAGACCCTGTCCTAGCTGCCTGGAAGCCAGTATTCTAACAGCCTTCAGATGAAGATGTAGAACTCTCAGCAACTCCTGTACCATGCCTGCCAGGATGCTGCCATGCTCCCGCCTTGATGATAATGGATAGAATCTCTGAACTTATAAGCCAGTCCCAATTAAATGCTGTCCTTATAAGAGTTGTCTTAGTCATGGTGTCTCTTCACAACAGTGCAAACCCTAAGACAAGTGATAATGCTGGATCATATTGTAGTTCTATAAGGTATACTCATTTTTTTTTGTTGCTACTATCATTTATTTATATGTGTGCCCAAAGCCAGACAATCAGGTCATGCTCTACTAACACTATGCTTAACTTATTCTTCTTGTATAACATCTAGCACAATGGTTTGCAACCTGTGGGTCATGACCCCTTTGGAGTTTAACTGACCCTTTCAGAAGGGTCTCCTAACACCATTGGAAAACCTACATATTTACATTATGATTGATAACAGTAGCAAATTACAGTTATGAAGTAGCAACAAAAATGATTTTATGTTTGGGGTCACCACAACCTTGGAACTGTGTTAAAGGGTCACAGCATTAGGAAGCTGGAGAACCACTGATCTAATAGAACATGTCATATAATCAGCACTTAATACATATTCATGGAAGGAAAGTGTATTTTAAGATGCTGAATGATTTTTACAACAAGGACTCTATTATAGCAATGCCAGTGGGGCAAGGCTTTACTAGGCAAGACTCTGGGGTTCCACAAGTGTCAGTGAATGCAGCCTATACAATAACCTCATGGTGAGCACATTGCTACCCCAACTTACCTCCAGTGCTATCCCCATGGATGAGCTGGGCAGACTACTCTTTTTTTCCCTTTTCGTTGGGGAAGATAAGTCATGTAGAGGGCACTTGAGACTCCATGAAGGGCCACTGAGTGAAGAAGTAAAAGAAGAAGTGTAGCTAGGGAAGATGTAGGGAACCCAAATTAAGAAATGGGGCCTTGCACTGAGAACATGGTGTCTCTTAAGACTTTACAGGAGCCTAGACTAAAAATTTAAATGTTGGCTTCAGGGATTCAGTCCCTGCCTACTCATTTATCTTGTCTTGCAGATTGTCTACTGGTTTCTGAACTCCCTCACCTAGGACATCCTGATCACATCTGGAGCACCCAGAGGCTGTGACACTCTGCCAGTGAAGGTTCATCCAGATGGCCCAGAAACGATGACCTGTCCTCCTCCTGTCTCTGTGTCAGGAGAGAGAAGTCAGGCAGAGGGGTGCAGTGAGATTCCATGAAGTGTCTCTGCAAGGAAGTTAAAAAAAAAAAATGGAGCAAAGGAAGGTGGAGTGAAGCCTAAATTTAAGAAATGGTGTCCACCCTGCACTGGGCAGGAAAAAGTTCATAGTTCACATCCCTTCCTCATTCTCCTTCAATTTGGGAGAGAACAGTCTCAGAGAAGATAAGGAAGTTCCCCAAGGTTCCACCACTAAAAAGTATCAAGACAAGTTTTTTTTGAGTTCCTTCCATCTGACCCTTTGCCTCAGTGATGATGTGTGAGCAATGGACAGGACCAAGAAGAAGGGAAGTGACTTTAGTAAAGGCTTCAGATATCTCTCCTGGGGGTCCTGTGGGTGGGGTTGTCTTGCCCTGGTCTGATGACTTCTATCAGGAGCATCACCTGGCACTTACAGTAGACAACCAAAAACAAAACTCTGAAGTTGCACAGTATGCCTCAAAAGCAAACACTGGTCTGAATGACAGTTTCAAGTTGATCAGTGATTCTCTTGATGTCCATGTTTTACAAGAAAATAGCATTTGGTTGTTTTTTAAAATTATTATTTAAATTTCAAAGTAAGAAGCAGAAAGGAACTCTCAAATGCCTAATGGTACATCAGATCTGAAGTTTTCTTCCAACTCTTACATTGGATTAAATAAAAAGTCTCTTTTAAGAACTCCTTAAGAAAGGATCCCATGGGGCTGACCCAATAGGAGACATAAGCAGCAGAGCACAAGAGATACAGCAATCTGTCTGGGGCTGTAGTTCGGTTGGGAGCTTGTGTGGCATGTACAGAGTCCTAGGTTCAATCCCCATCACCACAAGGGTAGTGGAAAAATGCAACCTGAGTACTGAGGAGGTAGATGCAGGAGGATCAGGAAATGAAACGTAAGCTATTCAGCAAATCTGAGCCTTGCCTGGGCAACACGAGACCCTGTGATACAGGTAAAGAACACATTAAAGCAAGCAACCCTACTGCAGTAAGAAAGAACAATAAGCCAACAAGTCCTCATGGTGGATTTCCCCCTGTGTTCTGGCTTCAGACATAGAGAATAGATTTGGTCCACCCAATTCCTATTTAGCTCTTTATAACCAATAAATCCTGCCAAGACTATTGCTTAGGCCCATGAGTCATGGGCCAAAGTCCTGAGACAGTTGTGAGGAGGCTGTTCATTTATTCATCAAATATGTGCTAGGATCCTATGTGTCATGCTCAGGGGATACAGACTAATAGATAGACATTTGAGCATCCCCCCTGGAAGCTTATAGACTCATGAGGAAGATAGAAAATTAAGGGAAATGAAGTTGAACAGATTGTCTCAATCTGCACAATGAAGACAGTCAGAACTGATTGGCCTTTAAGGAACGGACTGGTGTTCAGTTGGGACTGGCATGATATGCCATGGAAGAATGTCCCCTGTGGGCCACAGAGCTGACCTAACCCTTACACACAGAGATGATACTAACATCAGTGACTTCCTAGGTTCCTTGGGTGACAATATAAACAGAAGAAAATTTGAAATGTGAAATACGTAGTGCAGATGGATATCATTTGTGTCCCTTTCCTCTAGTCTCTGGGGATCACATTCTAAGACTGGACTCAACAGACTCACAGCAGGACAGTGCAGAAATGGCACTTCAGGATACTTTTGGAAGTATGGAAAATGAGAGCAGAACTCTGCTGCCACCGATTGTTGGCCACATAACTTTGGGTCTGACTAACACTCTTCAGGGCATGTTTCCTTATCTGTGGCTTATGGCAAAGAGTATCTATATCCCATGAGAATAAAAGAGTTAGCACAATATCTGCTACTTAGTAATCAAAAGATTATTGATATATAATAAAATTATTGTGCTTGTGGCTCACCTATCTTTCTCAAAACAACAGAGTTGGGTAGAGTCAGGCAATGACAGACTTAGCAATGGCCTCCCAAGCGTGTTCTGTCTTCTGAGAGCATGGGCTTGGTTCATCTTGTCCTAAGATCTCCCTCCCAAATTGTGATCCTAATTGCATAGTGCAAAATTCCTCTTAACTTTAAGCCCAGACTTAAAGAATCAGGTATATAGACCCAGAGTGGCAGAGTGTCCTTGTGAGTCTGGAATTGAATGTTTTCCAGAGACATTAGACTTTCAGTACTATGGGGAGGACAGTACCAATAAATAGAGATGGTCCATCACTCTATCTCACTGGGTCATTTGGCTAGAAAAGCCAAATGCTATATAGCTCTCCCTGTTCTGTTTCATCCTGTATGCAAATGTGGACCCACTAGGAAGACATGAACTATAGAAAGAAATGCCTCCTAGAAACCTAGGAGGAGGACACCATCTTTGCCTGTAGTTAACCTTGACCTATATTCAGTGGACAAAAGCCACTCTGAGTGCTTTACTTACCACAAACATTCAAGCTGCTGGAACTCTGGCTTTGGCACTTGCCATGACCTAGAAGAAATATAACCTTTCTTGCTCTATACTTCTGACACTAATTTAGATCTGACAAGTTGGTGCCAAATGGTGTCTAAATGAACAGTCTATCCTCAAGGACAGTGTGGCTAGGCTTCTTTTTGTATCCTATCTTATAAATGTGGATCAGAACAAAAACATGGCACCCTTTTTAATTCCACAACTATGTGTGACCTTTGTCTCTACTGGTGGAGGACAGAGCAAGTTGTAGGGTGTCTGCCTAAGTGATAGAAACACTCCCTTCCTTCATTAGGATGCTTCAAGTACTTCCCACAGGACATACAATTCAAATGTCTGAAGGAACTGAGCTCTCTAACATAGCTTCCAGAGTTTTCTTCCAAAATTCATGCTCTTTTTTTGCTGAACTTATTTGTGTGTATGAATTCAAAGTAATGGAGGAAGACATTTTACTTTGGGGCTCTGAGCTTTTCTCTCATAATCAAAGACTTAAAGGCAATCAGGACAATGCCTAGACAGAGGGCATACTTTGTTGGAGGGATATGGGAAATAAGTCAATGGTTTCCGATGGTCAGTCAGCTTTTTTGGTAACTTGAAGGACTCACAGTGCGTTAAACCAGATTTGGTACAAGAAGCACTGCACCTTCCCTTATGATGAAAAGCAGAAACTTCCTAGTGAAGTTACACAGACACACCTTTTAGTAACACTTGTCACTTCAACAGGGGGAGCTGAAGGATCCCTCTTGATTTTGAAGTATTATAAAATGGAAAGGTTTGAAAGATACTGTAACAAATGACAACCACGCCCCCAAAGCCTAATGCAGTGCATACAACATCCTGATGTCCAGTTACCTTAATGTATACCAATTTCTAAGTAATGTATACCAATTCAGTAAGAAAAAACTATTTACTAGAAATAAACTGAAGAAAGATCACAAGATCATTTCTTCATAAAAGATACAAATGACTTACCAAGATTTGAAAAGCATCTGGGCCTGGTAGCACAGACATGTTATCATAGTGACACAGTGTAAGTTAGATGGGTACACTGTTTAACATCTATCTGTCTGTCTGTCTGTCTGTCTGTCTGTCTATCTACCTACATACCTACCTATCATCTATTTAATCTGTGTGTTTGTGCTATGCGCATATCTACATGTATGTGTGTATGTGTATGCACACATGCATGAAGGTGCATACAGAGGGTGTTGGATCCCCATGGTGATACAGTTATAGGCAGTTGTGAGCTGCCCAATGTGCCGGGAACTGAATTCAGGTCCCCAGGAAGAGTAGCAAGCACCTTTAATTGCTGAGACATTACCAGCCATGGTGCACTAGGTTTATATTGTACATAGTGTTCAAAGTTTCTACCTGCTTTGAGAATATAGTGCTTGAGAGAGACTCAGAATGAATAAAAATAATTTAATGTGTGTCTTTGTAGTGTGTGTGTGTGTGTGTGTATCTTAGAAAGGTGGACGCCAAAATAGTCAAAGGTTGACTTTTGAAAAATCTGCATAAAGAGGACATAAGAGCTCTTTGCTTTGCTCTTGTAACAGTTCTACAAGTTTAATATTAGAAAAACCAGGATTAATTTTATAAAGTCAAATGGGAGTATGCTGCAGTCCAAAGCCTTTCCTATCTCACAGCTCTCCCACCCCCACTACAATCGTTACGGGAGTCCATCTTTCCACACCAATTACTTATGTAGTGCATATAGCAATGGATGGAGTATAACATGTGACCACAGAAAATAAGAAGGGTAGAAATACCACACGAAGCTTAAAGGTGAAAGTGATTGTATCCCATTATTAGCCAGGAGATAGTTCCATAGAGAAGAGACATTTGAGATGGAGCTTTCAAATCTGTATAAAATATGGTCAGGTTCTTGCTTAGGCAACTCACAGACTAAGGCTCAAATGATACAGAAGAGCAGTCAGGCCCTGAGCGAGGATGGTGTTAGATTTGTGAAGTAGTCCTTTGAAAAGATGTGATCAGAGAGAATCAGGGAGAAGGGAGAGGGAGAGAGGAGACAGAATACTGGTGTGAGGAGGTAACCAGGAAGAAGTTTACAGTGCTGCTTCAATTACAAGTGACAGAAGTCTGTGCAAGCCACCACAAGGAACACAAAGGGACCTTGCTGGTTTATGTAAGGGAAAAATGTAGAAAAACTATAGCCTGAACCAGGCACCTAACAATATGTCATTAGGAATGGAGTCCTTTTCTGTCTCCATGTCTTGATGTTTCCTTGTATTGCTTTCATTCTCAAGATAATCTTTCCCAGTGATAAGTTACAATTGATAGGTCTAAGTTCCTGGTGGGAAAAGTGTTTTCCCATTCTCAATAGTTTCAGGAAAACATTAGAATAAATGTCTTTTTGGTCCTTCTGTGGTTCCAAAGAGACTGTAT
Organism: Uromys caudimaculatus; assembly: GCA_028551405.1. NCBI lineage: Eukaryota > Metazoa > Chordata > Mammalia > Rodentia > Muridae > Uromys > Uromys caudimaculatus. The sequence goes on along the minus strand of JAPYYD010004647.1, from coordinate 4,514 downwards.
TTCCATCGCCATATCTTGTCATGTGTCCTTTTCTGGGACTGAGTGGGAGGTTGATCGAGAGGGGTGGTACTAGCCCCTTCTAAAAGTGTAAGATGAATCGAAGAGGAACAGTTTCCCAAAGAACAGTTCTAGTGATGCTTCCAGGAGAGTACTTGGGCATGGTTGGTCTACCGGTGGATGTTTTGGGGACTCCAAGCCCTAAAGTGCATATAAAGAATACATTTTACTCCAAGCAATGTAAAGAAGAGGTACAGGAATTCAAGTGGGAAGTCAGTGTGCTACCATTGACTCAGATACTAAGTGCTAGTAGATTAAGATCATAGTTCTTATTCAGTGGGGCAGAAAAAAGGTTGATATCTTTTCTACAAAAGTCAGATATCAACTATTTTAGGCCACACATGTCATGTGGTCCCTTTCCAAACTACCCAACTCTGCTGTTATGGTGGCCATAGGCAATAAAACACGTGATGGATTTGCCCTGAGAGCTGTTGTTTGCTGACCTTTGGTTAGAGGAAACCATGAAAGACATCAAGACTACAGATGACATCATTAGAATAATTCCTTGGGAGAGTACATCCCACTGCCTGGTAGAGAATGATAGAAGAGAATGAGCAGTAACTGGACAGGCCATTGTGGCAGCCAACTCCCGAGTTTGAAATGTAAAGGAATCTCCACAGTGTTTATAACCGATTGTACCTGGGAGTTTGTAGTTGGACACAGCTGGGTCTGCCTATCTTTAGCTGACCCAGATTCCTGTCATCCTTCCAGTTCAGTTGTCTCTGAAATCTTCCCACTGTTGAAATCTATGTTGGAGTTGGTAAGTTATCTTGGGAGGCTGATTATTCCTTTTCTTTGCTCTGTGGTGTTTTTGATTTTGAGAACTAACTTTGTACTATTTGTATGAGAGGGAAAAATCAAAAAAAAGAAAAATTTAATAAAAATACATTCTTCACTGACTTTAATTAACTTGGTCTTAGGTTTATACTAAGTATGGAAAATGAAAAAGAAAAAAAAAACCATGCCTCATATCTCATCCTATACACAAAACTTTGTATGAATAAAATTGTAAATTAAAATCTAAATGGATCAGTGATTTATTTGAGTGCAACAAGTTGAAGGAAAAAACCTACAACATACAGGGAAGAAAAGAAATTCTTTTATTGAAGTCATAAAGATAGACTAGCATTTCTAAGTCCTGGAGTATGCGAGTGAGTGCTGAATCCAAGCCAATGGTCTACTACTGTCCTAGGACTCTTGTATGACCTCCAGACTTCGATGGCCATGACTTGGCATCTTCTCATCCCATGAGCTCTAACCATCTTTAAAATCTGTCTGCTTTGCTTGCAGCTTCAGCACCAATGCTTTCTGCTTGAGAAGGAGTTTAGTATGGATGAGGAATGACCAAGATAAATGATGTGGATATCTGTCTCTTACCAGGTGTTGGCAAAGAGCTCCTAAGTGCATGGACAGTTCATACATTACAGATCTGTGAGACTTTTTGGTCACCTGAAGTGACGCGTATATAGATATGCATGTCTATGAGGTATCAGAATATAAACTGGTATAATATACAAATGTACACATATACATATGGACTGCCACATGTTGTCCATAATGTTCCACATTCATTCATTTGCACAATAGATAAGTGAATATATATAGGCACACATGTATACAGCAGATAGAGATAGCATTAAATGAAACCTTACATGAATGTTAACTATTTATATCCAAAAGATGTTTATAACATAATTTTTCAATAATATACATGTGCAGTCAGCAAGATGGTTCAGTGAGTAAGGGGGCTTGCCACTGATTTTGATGGCCTAAGTTAGATTCTCAGGACCCACAAACTAGGAGAGAACTGGCTCCTGCAAGTTGTCTTCTGACCTCACAAGCATGCTGAGTTCCCCATAAACAAACAAACATTTTTAGTTTGAAAAACACTATAATAGACATAAAAACACACAAATTACAGGACTAAAGTTGCATTTAAAATCAAAAGCATAATCAGGCATGTGTATGATATATACATGCACAGCGGCTATGTACAATTCCCAATGTGGTATGTGATCTGTTCTCCATCTTTTCCGATTACGTTCTCTGATGCTTGAATACTTCCCCCACATCATTAACTTTCAAGTGATTCCTGGTTCTTCTGCAAATGCTTGCTACAGACCCACCTCAGTGATGCTGGTTCTCTGTACTGCAACATCTTCTCCAACAAAGCTCAGACAAACTACGGCCTTACTTCCTCGCTTCCTCCTGTCTTCGTCCAAATCTCATGTCAGTGAACTCTACAGAACCAGTGCACCACTCCTAGAAGGGCGCAGTTCCCCACTGTAGTACATGTCTCAGACCTTTCTCATTCCATCCTGGTGGTTATGCTACCAAGAAATTAATTTTTATTTTTATTATTCATGTTGAATTCAGTATTTATAGGTTTGTTCACTGGTATACAAAAAGCAAAAAACCTGACTCATAGAAGACACTTAGTGTATATGTTTTGAATGGATGAATGAATGAATGCATGAGTACTAAACTATATAAAATTACATCTACTGATACATACATGCATATATATATATATATATATATATACATACATATATACACACACACACATATGCAGCTGCTTGCTCACATATAGTACATTAAGAGTGGTAATGTCTCTATCTACTCACAAATATCATGGTGAATATATACACATGTTTATTCAAAGAAATTGAGACCTGTTGACAGAGTGGTGTGGGTGTTACAGGAGAGGGGAATGCTCTGAGACACTGCAGTCCTCCACTTACATAACCAAAACATCAAGTTCAGATTGAGTATCCATTCCCGAATCTACTTAAAATTTCACCTCATGCTTTCCAGCCCCATAGCACATTCCTTAGGGGCTATTAAATTAAATTGTTCTGTTTGTCCTTTTGAGTGCCTGTGACTCTCTTGAGACATGAGTTAAATCTTCAAGTCCAAACCACAGTTCAACCCTTTACTCCTTGTTTGAAAAGGGAATTTTAAAAACATTAATGACAATTATGGAGATCTTGTAATTTATTGTTCAAACTGAGGTACTGGAAAGAGCAAATAATGGGCACTCTTACTAATCAAATTCCTCTCTTTTGTCTCTCTGCCTCCTTTCCTTGTCTCCCTCTATCTACTCACATGATTGTTGGTTAGATGCTCTGGGGTAGATTCTTAGTAGAACCTTCCTCAAGGGCCCAATGACATGCAATAAATAAATAAATAAATAAATAAATAAATAAATAACAAGAGCACTGTTGAGTGGCTGGGAAGAGAGATAAGGAGTGAAAGCACTAGCTGCCCTTCAAAAGGATCTTGGTTCAGTTCCTAGCATCTAGCATTCACAGGACAGTTCAGAATGATCAGTAACTCCAGGTCCAGGTGATATGACATCCTCTCCATCTTTCATAGTCACAGGCACACATGTGTTTTATATATGTGTGTGTGTGTGTGTGTGTGTGTGTGTGTATATATATACACACACATATATATACACAAACACATATACATATATATGTATACTCATATAGGCCCACATGTGTTATATATGCACACACACACACACACACACACACACACACACACACACACGCCACAGGCACAATACTCATGCTCATAAAATAAATATATTTTTAAAAATTAAAAAATTATACTGTGTATAATCAGGAAACCTGTAAATTCAGTGAAGAAGAAAGATGCTAATGTATTTTTTTCAAGACATGGTCCTTGAATACTTACTATATATCTACTTTCCTTTTAGACCCTGGGGAAAAAACTATCAAATAAATAAGGATTCTGCCTCTATGGAGCTGAGAGCTGGCAATAAATCACTGCACAGTTTACAACAGTGATGAATTCTCTTAAAGAAGGAGGTATGATACCAGGAAAACCAAACAATGTCCTGTCCTAATACAGGCTGTGCTGCTGCTGCTGAGGACACAATGCTCAAGTGTAGATGAGTTCAAAGGTCACCACATGAAGAGGCAAGGAAGGAAGAGGGAGGTGACCTTTCACATAGAGGAAGAAGCATGCAGAAAAGCCTCAGACAGAAACAAACCCAGCCTTTCCTAGGAGCTGGAAGACAACAGTGTGATCAAGAAAGCAGGTGCATAGTGGTGGAGGGCGGTGAAGTCAAAGGCATCTGGAGGAGGTGGGATGACGTCATCATGGATATTTTTTGGATCAGGGAATAACCTCCATCTTCCAGGAGATGGTCTATCCTGAGATAATCCTGGAGGTTCTACCACATGGATGAGACCAGTGAAGCAGCTGTTTGGAGTGTGCAGCTGAGATACTAAGAAGGGGCAGGGCAGGGAGGTGGACTGATATTCTGAGTTCCCTGCTCTGATAAGATGTGGGGTTCAGTCAGATGTTTTTTTTTTTCCTCCTTTTTTATTTTTGATACTTTATATACATTTCCAATGTTTCCCCTTTTCTGAGTCTCCTCTTTGTATACCCCCCATCCCCTCCCCAACCCGCCTCTAGGAGGG
>JAPYYD010004646.1:0-12898 GCA_028551405.1 Uromys caudimaculatus | reverse complement strand
CGCTGGGTCTTGCAATCTCCAGCGAGGGATCTTTGTCCCGGCGCTGATCAGCTGTGGGGCCCTTAAGTGTAAACGGTTGTGCATCCTGAGGTGTGGTGAGGATTTTGAGAGTGGGGAGGGAGGTGGGACAGAGAGAAATGGAGTAGAATGCTAGTATAGACTTCCCTTAGTGAGGGAGTGTGGTGGGTTAGGGTGCATCACTGAAAACAGACTGTTGCTGGGCAGTGGTGGAGTAAGCCTTTAGTAAGCCTTGAGGCCAGCCTGGTCTATAAATTGAGTTCCAGGAAATCAGGGCTACATAGAGAAACCCTGTCTCAAAACCAAGAAATAAACAAACAGAAAGATGAAAATAAGGAAGGAAGGAAGTTAGGAAGGAAGATAGGAAGGGAGAGAGAGAGAGAGAGAGAGAGAGAGAGAGAGAGAGAGAGAGAGAAAACAGATTATATAAATGTTTTCAGGAGAATATTCGGAGCTAACAGTCAGGAGGGACTGGGAAGAGCTAAAGTCAATTGTCTAAATGGACCTAAAGCTTCAGCTGAACCTTGAGGGAGGAGTTGGAGGTAGGGCTTGGGCTACAACTTAAAATTGCTGCTTTTGGTATATTGTTCTCAGGCTAATTCATTTAGAACTTCCCCCTGACCTCCATATACTACCCTAAGACTCAAGGCTTCAGGATTGCAGTGTGATCTTAAACTCTCTGCTGCTCATTTCTGTGTCTGCATCACCCAGTACCTGACTGTAACCATCCCGTGGGAAAGGTCATAACCCTGTGTAAGCCCATTCCTGCCAATGAACAGGATAGTCAGACCTCCTGAGGAGCTGGTTGGTATGTGTGAAAGTTCATTACTTTCAGCATTTTTGCTATCACAGCGAAGAGCAAAGTGTTCAGTACAAAGAGGTAGAAAAAGAGCCCACATTTTGTCCTGAAAAAAAAAAAGTTGTCATAAATGAATCCTATTATCAATTCTTGAATGTAAGAAATGAATGGGTTTTGGTAAATTCAGGGTATTCATACACCTAACGCTTGAACTGAAAGCCTTCAAACCAGTGTGAACAATTCTCTAACTCAATAAGCATGGATACATGGAGGGGCATGAATTTAATCCAGGCAAATGCAGTAAAAGATCAGATTTGATGGGAGAAACAGAAAGTGACAGACACATCAATCAGCTTTTCCTTTTTATGGAGAGATCTAGGATAGAAGCACCTTGAGAGTAGATGAGTTTTTCCTACTGCTAAGTGAGGGACAGGGTATATTATGTCATTGAGGGGATGTGAGAACAAGCCAGAATATTGACAAGAAAGGCTTTCATTGGCAGTTAAATTGGGAAAAATAATTTTCAATATGTACTCAGTACTGATCAATTAGCTATCCTGAATAATGAATGATAAATGGACCAGTATAATCAGTGCAGTTTTGGTGCTAGTTATTAAAGCAAAGCAAAACAAAACAAACAAAACAAACCATTTTCCCAGACCCTAGAGTCCACTGGCAGACAGTAAAGCTGAAGTGAATAATGGGGTCCTTTAAAGGAGTAGATGTGATTAATAAAGACAGGTGACACTAGGAAAAAACAAAACAAAACAAGACAAACAAACAAACAAAACCCCCACGATCTTACAAAGGAAAGAACTGTAAGTCATGGACAAATTGGGGTCTTGTCGTAATGTGAGTCTCAGTATGCATTGTGATGGTCAGGGCAGCTTGGGCTGCTGCAAGACATGGGAACAGTTACAGCACTAACAGCACACTCCTCTCTGAACATGGTAGCATTGCTGCTGATGTCTGTGAAGCCCTGTTTCCAGTCTGGCCACATCATCATGACAGCATGATGGAGGCAGTAAACAGATTTGGACAAGGGAGATAAGTAAGAAGACAGGGTAATGAGATGGACTGCTTTTAACCACTCAAGGTTAAACTCATTCAGTAAGGAGACCCAGGGAATGAGTGGAACACACCATCATTATATGCTTTAATTAGATCTCCATGTGCTTAAAATAACCACTAAATCAATAAGAGCATGATTTTACCATTCTGTTATTTAGTCTCTCTTGGGTATATATACATTTCCCCCTCTCCAAATGCCAAGTTAAAGAATCAATTCAGGTCTTCTGGAAGTGATAACATCTTAACTTATATTGATTCTGGATGATCATGCAGCCATCATGCTGATTTGGGCTCTAAATAGAGTGTTCAAAACATGAATGAGAAATAGTCCAGTTTCCCAAAAGCTGTATGACTACAGACTGTCCCTGATTTTCATGTTGCTAGGTAACAAAATCTTCCATAGGATGCTCACAAGGAGCCCCTATGAGGGCATGCTTTTGCTGACCTGGGTGTGGATCAACATCTATTCTTAACAAAGTACATATTTCTTTTCAATCACAAGACTTCCATTGATCTTAGATACATGGTTTTGTCTATATAATAGGGAGACTATGGCAAAAATTTAATTAAACTTCTCTGTTTTTGCAACAATGTCATGGTTTCTTTTTTTTTCTATATTAAATGTAATCCTTAAAGAAGACACTTTCAAAGGAAAGATGAAAATAAACATTAGTTCCATTGTAAAACCTTTAATTGAATTCCACTGAATAACAGATGGTTTCTTTAGTAATGTGTGCTGGTTAGGGAATTCTGTATCAACATCGCTGCTTCTCATCACTGAATTAAAGAATGACTTTCAGCTCCAGTGGAGACTAGTAATGGTGGAAGCCTTTCTGCAAATGAAACACATGGAGCCTTTCTCTGTTTCTTACTTGCTTGGGGTCAGAAAACAGCCACAAATTTGAGGAGATAATGTAGCTGTTGCAACAAACATATGTCTTGTGTGTTAATTATCTTGAGTGAGTCCAAAACATGAATATGGTTTTAGTGGCTTAAATTAGACAGGTAAGTGCCTAAATTATCAAATTGTATTTTGTATGTATAAATTTAGTTGCAGTTGAGGCTTTTAAGATAACATAAACTTTCAGTAAAGATAATAGTAAGATTTGCCCCAGAAGATACAATATTAATCTTTTTAAAGATAATCAGATCTTTTAAACATGACTTCACTTCTGAAAGTTGTTGTCATAATAAACTTCTATAGACATTTGAGGTTATTTTATTACATGACTTACACTTGATTTCACCTAAAATTATTTTATTTGAGTATTAGCTAACTTAAACCATGGTACCAGAATGACGTGTTTGATATACACACAGTATTGAATTTCTGTTTCTTAGTCAGCAGTTCTGATGCAGAGATCAAAAACTTGCATTTTCAAGGATCTTGCATGCTCATAGTAATGATCTTACCATGTGGAGAGTTATGACCAGAGCAGTCTTGTTGATGTCCAGTCAGTAGACAATTAATTAATAATTCCATGTTAAAAACATGTGCAGGTACTTTCATTGAAAAACACACACATATACTTACCGTTGGTAAAGGATTTGTAGAGGTATAAGAAAGCACATGTAGCCACTTTGAAATTGAGCTTAAAGATCTCTGGCTACATTAAATTAGGTTAATACCCTTAAATTTACTACAGTTCCCACCTCTTTTACTACTGACTTTTCAAATTCGTTTTAGTGTATATTTTTTTAAAAATTAGGATAATAAGATTAATTTTGTTATGGCCCACTCGGCAAACAGATGTTCCCATTATGACAGTAGACCAAAATGTGAAATATAATGTTCCTACAGGAGCAAGGCCATATAGATCTGCTTGTATGAGGTGGGATTTCCACTGGAAACAGTCTTTTGAAGTAGATATGCTACAAAAATCACAACATCCTACTAGAAAACACATGACAAAAGGCTATGAAATGTAAGAAGCCATAGAAGATGAAGCTAATGACATCATGGAAGCTACTCTGATTAGGTCCTTGTATTGCATACATATGGTAATTTGGAGTTTTATTTTTTAGGCAACAAAAAGATATTGTGAAAGAGAGAAACAGCAGACTACTGTAATCTGTGTGCAGCCGTGGTTCATGTATTATTGGAGAAAAGAAGCTGGAAGAAGGAATTACAATGATGAAACTATTACACTAGCTCAAACAAGGTGGGCTAGAGCTCTGAGTAGGGCAATTGTAGTGGGATATGAGAGAGAGAGAGGGAGAGAGAGAGAGAGAGAGAGAGAGAGAGAGAGAGAGAGAGCTTGGATGATTAGTTAATGACAACACCTGTGATAACCAAAGACTTCTGCGCGAGAGAGACAAGAGATGTTAAGACACATCTGACTTAAAAGGGTAAAACTTCAGAACTACCAAAATATTCCAAAGAACATACCCAATGGAACTTGGATATATGAAGCTCTAAGAGAGCGTGGTCCTCAATCTGTGGTCTGTGACCCTTTTGAGAGATTGAATGACCCTTTCACAAGGGTCACCTAAGGACATCAAAGGAGTGAGCATTTGCTGCTGAAACAACTGTTCACTTTAAAGATGCAGTGAGTATGGTTGTCTAGAAGTGAAAACAAAGACAAAAAGGAAATCTAACTCACCTATGTAAAGGACCATCTAGAGAGGAAATATAGAGAGCTCAGCTATGCTGTTCTATGGAATGGAGGGAAAAGTGGACACAGTGGTACATGTGTGACTCACACACCTACAGCAAGAGGCAAATAATGGAAATCAAGAAAACCCAAGTATACACGAAACTTAAGAAAATGTGTGCTGAGCACTGTCAAATGAATAGCATGGGCCCTGTCAAAAGGATGGCTAGAATTCTGTGCTAGCTTATAAGGAACATTTGGGGTGTGTAGCTAGATTCTCAAAAGAGAGACAGCCAGATATCCTAATTTTAATGTGCAATATCCAATTTTTAAATGTTGGCAACAAATTCAACTAATTAAAACTTTTAAAAAAACATGATGTGTTATAAATAAAATGTGTCTGTTGAAATGCAGGCTATTTATTCTCAGTGGCTTGAGTATGAGCAACAGAGGAAAGAGCCAGGAGAAAACATTGGCATGAGAGGGAGACACTGGGGAAGATGGTTCTGAAGGAGCAGGAGAGTATAGATCCTTAGGGGGTTGTGTAGGTTTCACTTAGGATTTGTCAGCCAGAGGTGGCCTGTTGTTGCTGAGGAATTTCCACTCAGTGGCATCCTTCCCCTCTGCTGTGGGAACAAGAAGAAAAGTTATCTGTGGTACAGTGTAGGAATGGATTTGAAGTCAGAGTCATAAGGACTATAAAGAAGGTTGAGAAATGGGAGAAAATCAGAAAAGACAAAAAGCATCTCAAATGGAGTTTTGAGATATGTAGTCAATTAATATCTTGATCAGATAATTTTTCTAAAAATGAAGAAAACTTAACTGGAGTTTGTAGTTTCTTAGAAAATATACCCAAATTATGGCATAGATTTAAAGATAGACTCAGTATTACATTGATGAAGAAGTGAATAGGTTTGAGATTTGCCTGGTAAGATAAACATTAGAGAAACGTTTAGAGCTGATCAAATAAGAGAAAAAATATATGCATTAATTTTTATTTAGATATTATATTATTTTATTTTCCTGTTGCTGTGACAGAATATCCTGATCAAAGTTAGTGAAGAATGAAACAATTTATTCTGGCTTTCTTTTCTTTTCTTTTTTTTTTTTTTTTTTTTGTCTTTTTTTTTTCTTTTCAAGACAGGGTTTCTTTGTGTAGCCCTGGCTGTCCTGGAACTCACTCTGTAGACCAGGCTGGCCTTGAACTCAGAAATCCACCTGCCTCTGCCTCCCAAGTGCTGGGATTAAAAGCGTGCGCCACCACTGCCCGGCTTCTGGCTTACTTTTCAAGGGTGGAGTCTTGAATGGTGGGAAGTCATGTATAATCAGAAAGCAGACAACAATGAGGGCATGGGGTCAGCTCATTTTCTCCTTTAAGATAGTCAGTCCAGATCCTATCCAAGGGGATGATGCCAACACCCACAGTGAGCAGGTCTTCTCACTTTAATTAATCTAAAATATATAATACAGGGGTAGCAAGCTCCACACATGCCCAAGACCTATCTTCTAGTAGATTCTAGATCATATCAAGTTGAAAATTGAAATAAACTATCACAATCAAGAATTTTATTCCATTTTAGTTTTCTGAATCTTCTCAAGAAAGTTTTAGCAGACTATATCATTTCAATTTTTAAAGAATATTTTACATATGATACCTAAAAGAAAAAAATTAAATTTGTGTTTTATTATTAATCACATTGATTCATTAAATGGATCCATTGTACAATATTTGCTAATTTGATAGGTATACTCACTAATAAAAGAACTTCCTTATTCACATGTCTCATTGGCAGACATGAATCATTTATTTGTGTCTGATCCTGTATCATTCATGGATAATATTGTGAAAATTTACTTATTCTAGAGATATGCTTACTTTTCATATGTTGGAACTCCAGAATCTAAAGTTAGTATTTTTTCCTGAGAATGTTTATTACTCCAGTCTACATAAAGTCTACTCTTTTATAAACTCTCTATTCTATTGTACAGATAACATTGTTTCTTTCTCTTAATAATCTCAATTTAATAAAATCTGCATATATGTCATTTTAAGAAGATAAATAATTTACAGAAACATGTGTCTTTAATGAACAGTAAATGGACAATTTTCTCCTTTTCTCTTCTCCTCCTTCATTCTTTCTCTCATAATCATATGCATCATGTTTTTATAAGAAATTAAGCATTGACAAAAGGAAAATATGAGTTTTAAATGTGTTTTGCTGTATTTATCATATATGTCAGTGTAACTACACTTTTTGGCCAGTTTTATTGACCCACATGTCAGCAATTGGATTGTAGGCTTCAAACTAACAATCTCACTATGTTGGGAGTTAACATTGTATTAGGTCAAGAAGTATAGAGGTTCTACTCAGATTTTTGTTGAGGTCTTTTCAGGTTTAACTAGAATTTGATCTTCTTGATGGAAAGTTCCAAGGAAAATTATCCAATTCTATTTTAGGAACCCAAAGTCAAGATGCTCTAGCTAATTTATCTTGGCTTCTATTAAACTGTCTACTTGTGAAAATGTTATCTTCTAGCTGTTTATCTAGCTTATGTTAAACTGTTTGCTTGCATAAAACCTCCCCTGGCAGATGCAGGGGAAGATACCAGGATGTGGTTTTTACCTTTAAAGTCTCTTGTCCTAAATGCTCAGGCTACACTTAAGTCCCACCGGCTGGAATGAAGAGTTTTAATTGGCTATAAACTGTGCTTGAGTAGACATCTTTAGTGGGCTCCCTGTAATAACATGTGTTTTTCCAAAGAACTTCTTCTTAAATCTGCTTCTTAAATCAAGCAGAAAAGTATCCAAATCTCATCTTCTTCCCTTCCTTTGTTCCTTCATTCCTTCCTTATTTCCTTCCTCCCATACTTCCCCACTTCTTCCATGGCTCCCTTCCCTCCTTTTCTGTCTCTCTATCAAATGATATTTGAAAGAGCCAAAGCCATTATTTTGTACTGACAGTAAAATTTTACTCTCTTAGGAATAAATCATCAGGGTTTGTCAGGGATGAGACATAATATGCAATGTTATCAGGCAAAATTTTGGTCTTTTGAACTTTTATGCTTGATTTAACAATCAATTCTTCAAAGTCTGACACAACATTAAAGGAAATGAAGGACAAAATGACAAAGGGTGTGAGTGAAACCAGTGCACTGGCTGTAAATAATCAGACTTTGAAAAGCCATAGAAACAACTGCGTCTGCATATAATTTATTCTCTCCAGTGATTTCCTGTGTGCATGACAGTGATACCATAGGGGAACCACACATATTCACAAGATAAGGAGCAGAATCTCTACTGGCCTTGCCAGGACGTTCCCATGAGATGCCAGTCTAACTGAACATAAAATGCCATAGATGATGTTTATATTCTTCGAGCTGTTATGTAGAATTCTTTCTATTTAAGAAACCAAGGTATCTAAAAGGTCACAGATGACAGGAAACCTAGAGGTTCCCAGGACCCAACAAGGATGATATTAGCTGAAATAGCCAACAAAGGGAGAGAGAACCCGTAGAGACCATATCAAGTTGATAAGCATGACCCCTGGCTGAAGGATGGGACCACCCACCCATTTCAAAAATTTTAACCTAGAATTGTTCCTGTTTAAAGAAAATGCAGAGACAAAAGTTGGAGCAGAGACTGAAGGAAAGGCCTAGGGATCCATCCTATCTGCAGACACCAAACCCAGACACTTGTTGGTTCCAAGAAGCACTTGCTGACAGGAACCTGGTATAGCTGTCCCCTGAGAGGCTCTACCAAAGCCTGACCAATACAGATGCAGATGCTCACAGCCAACCATCAGACTGAGCATGGGGACCCCAATGGAAGAGTTAGGGGAAGGACTGAAGGAGCTGAATGGGATTGCAACCCCATAGGAAAAACAACAATATCAACTAATCATACCACCCAGAGCTTCCAGGGACTAAACCACCTACCAAAGAGTATACATGGAGAGACCCATGGTTCCAGCTGCATTTGTAGCAGAGGATGGCCTTATCTAGCATCAATGGGGGGACTTGGTCCTATGGAGTCTCCATGCCCCAGCATAGGGAGATGCTAGGGTGGTGAGGCAGGAGTGGGTGGGTGGGTGGGTGGGTGAGCATCCTCATTGAGACATGGGGAAGGGGTAGTGGGATAGTGGTTTTGGGGAGGGTCCAGGAAGAGGAACCACATTTGAAATATAAATAAATAAAATAATGCTCCCCCCAGAAAACCAAGGTGTCAATTCAACATTTGTATTTCAGTTTTAAATGAATGCATTTTTTCTAAATCCCACCCTCTGTTACCCTGTGGGTGTGCCCTCTATTTATTACTTCCATTCAGATGAAAGTCATACCAGACACTATTTCCTTGGTAAAATGAAGTATTTGAGAGGATGGTTAAAAAATAAAGTAGGTATTCATTCCCTATGTAGGCAACGCTAAAGTTCATGGATATTCACAAATACAGATACTCATGGCAAATTGATGTGGGTAATACTGAAGTTTACTGTCATAGACCATTCGGTAGTGACTGAATGGGATAGAGAATATAAGTTGAAGTGGATATCACCTTAAAGGCACAATTTTGGGATTAGATTTTTTTTTATTGTAGCTTAATTTGTTTCAAAACATATATCTTGGAAAATTGATGAATTACTGATTTTTTTCAGAAAATTTCTCAAGTGTGGTATTTTTCAGGGTAAAAATTCAGGATATTGGTATTATATTACATTAATGTATTTGTTTATTCTTTGCTTTAAGAGAAAATTAAATTTATACTTCTATTTAGACTTGGCAAAGGAAGTAATTTGATACTATGATAAATGTTTAATTGTTTGATTTAGTATTAAGCTTAGGTTTATACTTAGAGGAGGAACATGCTATGACTCATGGACCACAGGCATCATGCTGCCAGGACAGCAAGGAATAAACCCCATATGAAACAAAACATGCCATAAAGCATTTTGCTTTGTTTGTTTGCTTTTAGGTGCTGGTGGTGGTAGTAGTGATGTGTGTGCATGTGTGCATGCATCTCTCTCTCTCTCTCTCTCTCTCTCTCTCTCTCTCTCTGTGTGTGTGTGTGTGTACACATATGTGCATATGAAATTAAAAAAAAATTCAGCATGTAATTGTCAAACTTGAACTTTGTAGATAACAGTGCTAAATTATAATGTCAAGAGTGGACTTAATATGATGGCTCATTCAGTGAATTACACACACACAAACACACACACACACACACACACACACACACACACACACACACGAATGAGTGCTTGAGGTCTACCCCCTAGAACTCATGTGAAAAATCTAGATGTAAGAGCTAGGGAAACAGCTTTATGAATAAAGTCTTGTTGTGTAAGCTTGAAGACCTGAATTCTGATCCCCAGAGCTCTGTGAGAAAGAGGTGGGCCTGGTAGCCACTGTAGTCTCAGTACTCAAGAGACAGAGACAGATCACTAGAGCCAGTAGGCTACCTAGTCAAGCCAGAATCAGTGAATTTGAAGTTCATTGAGAGACCCCAACTCACTAAGTAAAAAGTGATTGGGGAAGACACATGATGTCAACTTCAGGACCCCATATAGTACATAAACATACACACATATACCTACCCATCCATATGCATATAAACATACATGAATGATCACACCACATATTCACACATACACACAGAGAGAAATGATAAAGCATAAATAAATTCAAAGCTGGCTGCATCTGTGCAGGATTGCAATCTGAACACTGAGGAGGCAGAAACAAAAGTTCTTGGAGCTTGCTAACAGTGAGTAAGGCCCAGGTCCAGGGGGAGACCTGATCTTAAAATTAAGATAGAGAGTCACAGAAAAAGTTGCTAATGTCAACCTCTGGTCTTTATACTTCTATCCACACCCCCTTCTAGGTTTGGGCATGACTTTCAGCACAGGCTTTCGGGAACATGGTTTTATTTTATACATGTTTTTATTTAATGTGCATAAAAGGTATAGACTTCTAAAATCTCTGTCATTAACATTCTGTGATGTCTTCCAGCATGCCTTAGACAATATAAGATATATAAAGTCCAATTTTCATATTAATCCTCTCTCAACCATAAGAATCAATAAGGGAGAGGTCAAATCAATGTAGCCATAAAGCATGGGTACAACATTGTTACTGGGGTCTCTTTACACTTCAATGTTCATGTACACCTAGAAATGATCACCTAGGAAGAGAGAAGTAGAATTTTCTGAGCAGAGCACAGGGCAACACAGAGAACAGAACCACACAGAGTCGATGTGGGAAAAGTGGTGGCACACATCTTAAAATGGTGTACTCTGAAGAGGACCCTTGCAGAGGAATGTCCATATAGGAGAAGAAATAGGAAATGTGTGATGAAAACGGCCAGATGGCTAGTTATATAAGACCACAGACCCCAAACCACTACTGTAGTCAAGGAGGTTGGCAATGACTCCTTGTGAGCAACACTTAAAGGAAGAAAAAAGTAAATAGACCACTGGGGGCACAGGACAATTCAAATGCAAGGCACTTCCCAAATTGGTAATATCTACCAATGCTGTCCTACAAGCATCAGGGCTACAGAAGAGTAGTGTCTTTATTTGTGACTCTTTTATTGTTATGGTAAAATACCATGACCAAGGCAACTTATAGGAGCAAAGGATTATTTGGGCTCATGGTACTAGAAGGATAACAGTTCATCACGGAGGGGAAGAAACAGGCACAGCAGCTAGTAATAAGCTCAAATATTGAACCACAAGCACAAAGTAGAGAAAGTTATCTAGAAATGACCTGAGTCTTTAAACTCTCATAGCTTATCTCCAAAAACATACTTACTCCAGCATAGACATACCCCTAAGCTTACCCAAATAGCACTACCAACAAGTGACTTAATATATAAATGCCAAAGGCTTTGGAGAACATTTCTCATTCAAACTACTACCCTGTTAAATAAAAAAGTGTGTCATTGTGGGCATGAGCATTAATACCCTCATCCTAGCTGTCTGGAAACCAGTATTCTGCTAGCAGCTCTCAGATGAGGATACAGAACTCTCAGCTCCTCCTGCACCATGCCTGCCTAGATGTTGCCATGTTCCCAACATGATGATAATGTACTGACCCTCTGAACCTGTAAGCTGGCCCCAATTAAATGTTGTTTTTGTAAGAAAAAAAAAGTGTTCTGAAAATGCTTCAAGAATAAGTTTAATTTAGTTATGGGAAAACTGAGGAAGATTGTGTGAATATTGATTATAATTTATTAGAAATAGAGACTGCCCACCCCTCCTCCCCTTTGTTTCTATGAGGGTAGGGATCCATCCCATCTGTAGACACCAAACCCTGACACTATTGTGGATGCCAAGAAGCTCTTCCTAGCAGGAGCCTGGTATATCTGTTCCCTGAGAGGCTTTGCCATCACCTAACTAATACAGATGCAATACTCATAGCCAACCATCGGACTGAGCCCAGGGACCCCAATGGAAGAGTTAGGGGAAGAACTGAAGGAGCTGAAGGGGATTGCAACCCCATAGGAAGAGCAACAATATCAACTAACAAGACTCTCCAGAGCTCCCAGTGACTAAACCACCAACCAAAGAGTACAGGTGGAGGGATCCATGGCTGTAGCTACATATGTAGCAGAGGATGGCCTTATCTAGCATCAGCGGGTGGGGAAGCCCTTGGTCCTGTGGTAGCTTGATGCCCCAGCATAGGGAGATGCTAGAGGGGTGAGACAGGAGTGGTTGGGTGGGTAAGGGAGCACCCTCATTGAAGCAAAGGGGAGGGGGATAGGATAGGGGTGTGTGGAGGGAAAACTGGGAAGGGGGACAACATATGAAATGTAAATAAAAAAAATAACCAATAAAAAAGAAAATATATATGAAAAGGAAAAAAAAGATATTTAAGATGAAAACAAAAATAAGAAATTTAAAATGTCCCATAGTTGATAAACTAGAAACTAACACCAAAAAAGAAAGAGCATTGGGCAGGGAGAAAAAAAAAAGTAAGGCAGACTAAGCTTGTATGACTTGTCCAACTATAGGCATCTAATGATATAATCAAAGGCAGCCATTAAAAGTCTCCCAACTAAAAAAAGCCCAGGTCCAGATGGGTTCACTGCAGAATTCTATCAGACCTTCAAAGAAGACCTAATACAAATACTCTTCAATCTATTCCACAAAATAGAAACAGAAGGAACACTACCCAATTCCTTCTATGAGGCCACAATCACATTGATACCAAAACCTCACAAAGATCCAACAAAGAAAGAAAACTTCAGGCCAATTTCCCTTATGAATATCGATGCAAAAATACTCAATAAAATTCTCGCAAACCGAATCCAAGAACACATCAAAACGATCATTCATCTTGATCAAGTAGGCTTCATCCCAGGGATGCAGGGATGGTTCAATACCCGGAAATCCATCAATGTAATTCACTATATAAACAA
>JAPYYD010004645.1:0-12899 GCA_028551405.1 Uromys caudimaculatus | reverse complement strand
GGGTAGGTGGGAGGAGGAATTCCCTCACAGAGGCGGGGAGGGGGAGGGGACACGGGGTTCCCCAAAGAAAAGGGGAATCATCGGAAATGTAAATAAAAAAATAAAAATAAAAAATAAAAATAAAAAGGGAAAAAAACAAAAAACAAAAAACAAAAAAAACTACATATTCACTTTAAAATATAATTAGCTTCTACTAATCGCCCATGAATGAAGCAAATGAACCTGTCAGCTTAGAGTTTGATATTAAATCTAAATACAAGAGACTATTTTTTTCTAATCTACACTCAAGGCACCAAAGTTGCTAGACAGATAAACTGCAGAAAAATATTCACTAGCAAAAATATGGTAAAAATAGACAACTGTATCTTTCTAAATTTGTCAACAAATTTCAAAAACTTGTTTATTTAAGGTTAAAAGCAGTAAGTTCTTTGCTCAGCTGTCGCAGAATTATAGTTATGAAGTAGCAATGAAATAATCTTATGGTGGGGTCACGACCTGAGGACCTGCTAAAGAGTGGCAACACTTGGGAGGTTGAGAAGCACTGCTCTAGAGACAGGCTTCACAGCCCACAGTGGGTGATTCATCACCTCCAGTGGATCTGCAGAGTGAAAACAAAGATGGACACAGACTTAGCTCCAGGCTCTAACACTGCTCAGTTACAAAACCCTTCTATGCAAGAATCATTTTCACCTGAATGCTTTAGTAATTCACTAACAAAGCATAAATAGATAATCCTACAAATATTGAAATACCACTTTATATTTCAAATTTCATGGCAAAATGTATGTAAACATATTAAAGCATTTACATTTATTTACAAATTCACAAAAAGACAGCTGGAAACAATAGGAGAAACCGAGACGCCTGCCGAGAGCCCGCTCCTCTGTTGATTCTTCCCTTAAGCGTGCAGAATTAAAGCAACCCATGGCCCCACAGCATAAAGGGAGCCAACACCAAGACAGGGAGAACAAAGCTATTTTGAGCAACCCATAACCAAGCTGCCAAAACAAACTATGGAGGACCCACAGTCACACTGGAGTCACTAAGAAGTTCCTGTCCTCTTGCCTCGTGTTCAGTGTGCACTTCCTGGTAATGCTCCGACAAGTCAATAGCAGTTACACATCTTTTCATACACAATGGGCAGATGAAACCCTGTGAAATAACAACTTTTAGTTTTTAGCTTCTTGTTTTAATAAAACAAAACATAAGCATGCAAACATTTATAGGAAGAAATTAACCAATCTCTTTTTGGTATGGGTCAGGGAAATTTCAAGGTGTATCTGCAAACGGTGAGAGGTATCTGTAGCAGTAAGTTTTTGCTATACTGCTTTGGTTCCCAGCAGATCACACACGTATACCTGCCCAGGAGCTATCTTTAGATCCACAAATGAAAGACACACACACATTCACTTCTTTTAAAATGTCTTGGCTATCTCAAAGGCTAGGCACTCCTAAACCTCCCCTGCTACCCCAGGCCCAGTCGGGAAAATGGCCAATGGCCACTTACCGGAAGTTTCACATGGCTGGTTGGCTTTATCTCCTGCCACTCCAGTGTCCCATCCTTCTACCCCAAGTCATGGCAATTCTCTCCCATTCCCATTCCTCTCTGCATCCTTGCTCATGCAACTCTAAGGGTCCTGCCCCATGCCCAGCGATTGGTATCTTTATTGATCGATCAAAAACCAATTGGGGACACGGACCTTTAGCATTTAGACATGCAAGCTCCTAGAACCAATCTCTAACAGGTATATCCGAAGCAGAACTTTAAAAACTAGTCCATAATAATCTTTCTTTGGTTTACTTGTCCATATGGTAGGCAGCTGCTTTGACTCAAATACTCTTTTATGCATTTTAAATTTGTTTTTGTTTATGGTACTTTGTCCATAGTTATCTGAAACCCAGTACTGGCAAGTTAGGTTTTATTTTAGATCAAGAAATTTCTGACAGGTAAGACAGGTAACCTTTATGTGACATTATGTTCTTAACAAAGAAATTGTCTTAATCAAAGAAATTTTTAGTCTTTACTATGATCCACTCTTCCCATATGTGTAATCCCCAATACATGATGCTTCTTTCTGATCCTCTGGTCACCATATGCTCATATATTTGAATGCTTAACCATCAGGGAATGGCACTATTTGAGAAGGATTAGAATGATTAAGAGGTGTGGCCTTTTTGGAGGAAGTGTGTCATGGGTAGTAGGCTTGGAGATTTCAAAAGCCCATGCTGGCCCAGTCACTGTCTTTGCCTACATAACGGATTGAAGCTCTCAGCTACTGCTCCAGTGCCTGCTGGCATGCTGCCATGACCGCCGCAATGATGACAATGGACTGAAACTGCTGTAAGAGTTGCCTTGATCATGGTACTTCTTCATAACAACCGAAAAGTAACTAAGACAAAAACTGTCTAAAAATGTCTGCATTTTAAAATGTGGGCTATTAATCTGATTACGGCTTGAGATTACGTCAGATAAGAACAGTGAAAGGATAAGAACATAAAGGAGCTAAGAACATGATGGACAAAGTAAATAAAACACAGCAGTAGGAACAAAGGCTTGGAACCTAGCGTTTTGTAAAAGCAAATGTAGACTCGGATCCCTGGGCACTAATCAAAGTAGTAGTAGGTTACTGGGCAAGTCTGAAAGGAGTATGTATGTCTTGCCCTTGGCGCCTTCCTGTTTCTCTGTCTTTGCCTTAGTAATAAGCTTTCCTAAGTAATGTCCTCCATGATACAATGTTATACCTTACACAAACCTCAATAAAAGAGCTAAGCAATCAGAGACTGAGACCACTAAAACATAAGCCAAAATAAATCCTTCTTCCTTGTGGTGGTTTGAACAAGAATGGCTCCCATAGGCTCATATATTTGGTCATCAGGGAATAGCAGTACTTGAGAGAAATTAGGAGGTGTGGCCTTTGGTCTTGTTGAAAGAAGTACGTCATTAGGGGTGGGCTTTGAGGTTTCAAGGGCCAACACTAGGCCAGTGTTTCTGTCTTATTGCTGCCTGGATATAGACTAGAATGCTCAGCTACCACATGTGCCTCTATGCCATCATGTTCCCTGCCATGAGGATAATGAACTAAATAGCTGAAACTATAAGGAAGCCCCAGCTAAAGGCACTACAGCACTGATTAAGACATCCCTCTTTTGCTAATTTCAGGTGCTGAAATGCTGTCTAACACAACATGAAAACATACATATTACTCAGTACAAAGGAGGCATTCAGTGAACGTTATTACCACACATTCTCTGTGTGTGTTTGACTCTGTCTCTGGGGGAGGGGGGGAGATACACGAATGTATGTGGAAGAATGCATGTGTGGTACATGTGTGGGTGGTCTACATACATATATGTGGAAGTGAATGTGGACGTCAGAAAAGAACCTTAGCTGTCATTCCTCAAGCACTGCCTATCTTTTTGGGTTTTGTTTTGTTTTGTTTGAGACAAGGTCTCTCACTAACCTAGAACGCACCATTCAGACTTAGACAATGCTGTCTGTCCAGCATATTCCAGGAGTCTCTCTCTACCTCCCAACTGTTGGAATTACAAGCACACATCACAACCATAGATTTAACACTCTGGTTTTGGAACTCAGATCATCCTTAAAAGTACTTTACCAGCTGAGCTATCTCTCCAAACTCCATTATTCCTTTGTCTATGTCCCTTACAAGGAAATTATCCAGGGAGCAAAAGCAAGGTAAACAAATTTGCCTTTTTGTAACTGGTCAAAGAGTTGTCTTTCAGCCAGCCACATCCCAAGTACTAGAACTTCAGAACAGCGCTTTTTTAAAAGATGACTCTTGTCAGTTCTGCTTTCTCTTAGCCAGGAAAGATTTAGAGTATGTTTTACTCTAGCATGACTGTTAGGGTAATGTCCATGCCCAGTCACCCAATTGTTCATTAACACAGCTTTACTGCATGATGACTCTGCTCTAGCTACTGGATGTGGTGCTGAAAACAATATGGAAAAGGCAAACTCCCCTTTCTCAAGAAGTCTACAGACTTACCAAGAAAATTACATGAAACTTCACAAAAACAGAAAATTCTACTAGATGTACATTCAGAATACCCCTCCACTCAGTCTTGGTCCCTGCACTGCCATCCCCTGATGCCAGCTACCATCATACTGCAGCAGAGGCCCCTGTGCCCCCACCCTATACCCCCCTAAGTATCTCTTCAACACAGAAGCTGAACAGAGTATTCAATGGCAGGCATATTAACTTGTGATTTCCCTGCTCAAAATTCTCCACAGGCTTCTCTACCTCACAGAGAGTTAAGCACTGAGTGTGTATAGCATCTCCGAGGCCTGACAGAGGTGGGCCTGACTCCCTCATCAAGCCAGTCTCGAAGCACTCAGTATTCTAGAGCTTCACTAGCCTCCTGGCTTGTTTTCATCATGGTACACATACTCTTAGCTCAAACATTTCCAGTGTTCTACATCACTTGCCTCAGAAACTGTCTTGGCTCATTTTTTCACCCTCTTCAGATCTAAGATATGCCACCACCATCCTTTCAACTGGAAAAAGCTTCGGTGATAAGTACTGTCTTAGTTAGGGTTTCATTGCTGTGAAGAGACACCATGACCAAGGCAAGTTTTATAAAGGCAAACATTTAATTAGGGATGGCTTACGGTTTCAGAGGTTTAGTCTATTATCATCATGGTGGGAAGCATGGCAGTGTCCAGGCAGATACAGGGCTGGAAAAGAAGCTGAGAATTCTAGATCTTGATCCAAAGGAACCAGGAAGAAACTCTCTTCCACCCAGGACAAAGCTTAAGCATAGGACCTCAAAGCCCACCCCCACAGTGACACACTTTCTCCAACAAGGCCACAGCTGCCACAAGGCCACACCTCCTACTAGTGCCACTTCCCATTGGCCAAGCATTCAAACCACCACAAATACCTAAAACTACAGCTACACAGAAGATGTGCTATTCCCTCTTTCCTGATATTTCTCTCAGTAACACCCATATCTATCCTGGTACATTTTGAGAATGTTTTGGTTTTTTGACTGCTTACATAGCAAATACAAGGCCAGCCAGGACTAGAGTCAGATTTGTCTCCAACAAAAGTTAATCAGTATCATGATCATAGTTAAACATCCTCAAAACAATTAACAAGTTAAATCTAACAATATGTTAAAATAGTGGTAACAACACATCATTATCAAGTGAATTTGCCCTAAGAATACAAAGGTATAACAATTTATTTTAAGTACATGTAATTTATCACAGAACACAGGAGAAAAATAGTATCAACATGTAAATGCATGTAGAAAAAGCATTCTGCAATGGCAAGATCCATTCAAGGCGAAAGGGGGAGGGAGAAGGTAGGGAGCAGACAGCAAGGCAGCATGTGCACTGTTGTGATATTTAGTACAACTGTGGGCAGCAGGCACCTGGCTTTATTTGGACTTGGAAGATTATCCTAATATTTAAGAGTTTTACCACAGAGTGACATAGACACAGGTTTTCTTTATGTCTTCTTTTTCTATAATGAACAAATACTTCTTTAAAATAAAAGTAGTAATACAACTTAAAAGGCTCTGTAATGGAAATCTTAAGCTTATTTACATTTCTACTAGTTTTTAATAAGTTGACAAAGATAAAGTAAAATTTAACAGGTCATAAGTAAAATCAGAAAAGACTGGAAAAAAGCAACACATAATGTAATATTTAATTAACAGTTTATAACAATACACACATATACAAAAGATTAAAATATTCTTCGTTAAATTGAGATGACAAAAAGACAAACTGGTGGTATTAATTTTCAATCTTAATATACAGTTTTTCAATCTTACAACCAAACATTAGTATGCTTTTATAAAGATAACTCAAAAATCACATTGTAATAATACAATTTATGAGAATTTTCCCTATGAACATAATTTGTTCCAAACATTACTATATTTGCTAATTCCATTAAACAACAGTGAATTTTATTCTCTATTAAATTTTCATACCTCTGAAGAACTTTCATTATTGACATCCACCGTATTTATAGGAGTTGCTGATGAATCTAAATCAGAACCTTGAGAGCCAACTCTCCCAGGAGTCTGAAACATAGAGGAAAGAAAAATCAAAGTTAATATATTATATTAATATAATGTGTTGATATATTCATAAACTGTACAACATAAACAATGTCACACAAGAAAAGTAAGTGTCTTCATAATAGCCAGTAATACCAACAGTGACCTTTATGGAATACTGACGTTCATTCTGTACATATCAGGATCACTATAAGCATTTTGAATTTTTATTCTTTTTAAATAAAGCTTCTAAATATAATACTTTATAGACTTTAATCCATTTTCATAAAACACATTTAATCACAATGATATCTCTGAGACAGGTAAAACATTTTGTCCCTATAAAGAAAACATTTAAAGCAGCTAAATGACTTGCTTATGACATAATGTTAACAGCCACACCAAAATAACAACAACAACAACAAAACAACAAAGAAATAAGGAAACATAAAAAGCACAACAGGCGCAGACCTAAAATGCTGATCTTCTGATTTCTCTTGCATTGCTCTGTTTCCTGCATGAACTGGGAAGTCCAGCAGTGGAGGGAAGTGCTACCCACATCATCTAGTCACCCACTCCATTAACCTCTGACACGTGCTAGGATACCACCAAGCACACATTTCATAAGGTAAATGTCTTTTTAATTCCAGCAGCATTTATACTCTAATATTGTTATTTACCTACATGTAAATGGACTTGAAATCTAGCAAAACACTTTAAAACGAGAGTCAAAGCAGAAGACCTACTTAATAATTGTCCATATATATATATATGAATACATATATGTACACACAACACGCTTCCCACTTTACCCTAGGCTGAAGGAAGGCACAGAGGCTAAGAAACCTGCCAAAGCCAAATGACTAATAGAGGAGAAGGTTTAATTGGAACCATGAGGTTCTGAATCACTGATCAATACTGCTTCTTTCTTAGAAATCTCTATGGAAATGTACAAGTACCCAAGATTGAAAACAATTACATACAAATTTGCTTCAACACACAAAAATACTTTTATATTTAAAAATATTATACTTAAAATAAGACAAACCAAATTATCCATATGCCTTTTTATTTCCTTACTTATATAGTGTACATGATCAGTATAATGTGTCTTAGTCAGGGTTTCTACTCCTGCACAGACATCAGGACCAAGAAGCAAGTTGGGGAGGAAAGGGTTTATTGAGCTTACACTTCCATACTGCTGTTCATCACTAAAGGAAGTCAGGACTGGAACTCAAGCAGGTCAGGAAGCAGGAGCTGATGCTGAGGCCATGGAGGGATGTTACTTACAGGCTTGCTTGCTTCCCCTGTCTTACTCAGCTGACTTTCTAATAGAGCCCAAGACTACCAGCCCACAGATGGTACTACTCACAAGTGGCCCTCCCCCCTTGATCACTAATTGAGAAAATGCCTTACTGCTGGATCTCATGGAGGCATTTTCTCAACTGAAACTCCTTTCTCTGTGCTAACTCCAGCTTGTGTCAAGTTGACACACAACCAGCCAGTACAGTATGTGATCTAAATACCAAATCAGAAGTGAACTCCTGTCGATCTGAAAATTAAATGAGATACTATAAGATAGCAGATATGGTGGCACATACCTGAAATCACAGCATACAAGAGGCTAAGGCAGGATTACTGCAACTTACAGATCAGCCTCACTTAAATTTTCAGATTGCCCCTCCATGTGTGCACATGTGTGTGCATGTATGTGTATGTGTGTACACATATATATTCTTACTTTATAAATATGTTTATGCATATGCATTATAATTATATAAGATCTATATAACAACATTGAAAATAAGTATTTCAAAATGCAAATAATGATTATTATAAGCAAGACACAATTGTAAGGGGTTTAGGTTTTAGCTTTCTTGAATTTTTGTTTTTGCTACTGTTTCTCACAATTTTAAGCATTATTTACTTTTATATTTAAGAATATTTATGCTTAAAATAAAACTAATCAGATGGTCTACATTCCTTTTTATTTCCTTATTTTATACTTCACACATTTATCTATAGTTTTTGTTCTTATATAAATTGGAACAAGCAGGAAATGACAACAGGTAATTAAAGTCACAAGGAAATTGCCACACTCTTCTTAAACACAGTCACTCAAAGTAGTACATAACATTAAATTTTTATTTTCTATGCTGGGAAGAGATGAATCAATTATACCAGAATAACAATGGGAAGACTGGGGATAGAGAGATAGCTCAGCAGAGAAGAGCACTTGCTACTCACCCAGAGAACTAGTGTTCAGTTCCTAGCACCTACATGATAGCTCTCAGTCATGTATAACTCCATAGGTATCAAGCACACATGCAGTCCACATATATACATGCAGACATTCATACACATAAAATAGTATAATAAACAATGAGGAAACTGAATGGCTTTGAATTTTAAAAACCTACAAGATGGACATCCCTAATCTTAAAACTGGTATGTTGTAAAATCTTATACTTGGGTACCAGCATGCTACAAGTATGGAATTCCCCAAGCTTGGTGGTACAAACCTGCAATCCAGCAGTGGGGAGGCTGAGGCAGGAGGGCACTAAGGCTGTAAGAGATTCTATTTAAAGACAAGTTCCAAAGAAGAGCATGGAAAAAGTATACGATTTCACAAGGAACTATTCCACACACAAAATTATTTAAAATAATATACAAAACTACCTTCAGTTTAAATGTATACTGTATATATAAACTATAAATTAATTTTATGCTTAGGCTTTGTTCTCTTCTCCAAGATATTTCATTTACGTACAAGCAAATCTGAAACCTGAAACATTTTCAGTTCCAAGCATTTCCAAAAAGAGATATTTACATGCTATCCAAAATGATAATCATCATTTTGTGTGTACCTTCCACCTCCAAATAAGCCAGGCAAACAGGGCAAGTAAAATATACAGAAAGGAGGTAGGGAGCTGATTCTACCTCAGGGGAGGGCAGAGTTAACAGCTTCTAAGTCACCGTGCTTTCACTTGCTCCTCAGGCTTATTTCTCAGAATAAAAACAACTGTCTCTTTGACAAAACAACTCAACTAGTAGAAACAATAACATATTGAAAAAAACTATAAAATGAAACAGCACAAAGAACATCTATATCTATTCCATTTGAAATCTTCCGTTTCTTTCTGCCCACAGGGCTCAGCAGGCTAGGTCTTAAAACTTTGTCCTCAGTGTGAAGGCTACCCTTTCTACTGGAAATTACCCTGAGAAAGTCAGATAAATATAGTTTAGGGAATGACCAAAATAGAGTGGTGCTCATGGCAATGATGTCACTTCAAAGAAGAGCGCCTAGGACTCTTGAAAGCCCACTCTTGATCTGATATTTCTGACACTTTATCGTGACGCAATCTGTCCTTGGGCAAAAGTTGGAATCATCTTCCTGAGTAGAGTGGGGTCAGGTTTTGAGCTATAGTCTTCATTCTGCCGGGACAGTTAAAGCAGCACTGGAGTAATGGGGGGAGAGTGGCCAGAGGTCTGCACTCATTCTTGCTTCTTGCTTGTCTCCTTCATTTTGTCTTTATGACCTTTCTGATATATCTGTGGTTTTTGTCTGGACCAAGACACAACAGGTTCTTCTGAAACCTCAGCAATATGACAGGTGATTTTCCAAATGGCTCTAATGATGATCCCAAACTCTTTTCAGAGGATTGTTCTCCCATTGATGAAATTTACACTCTATATCTTCAATACTTGATAACAGGCTCAACTCTTCAGTGACATCTATAGAGAAAGAGATTGGTGAGCCCTAGCTTTTTGTCACTGAGAGTTTTGTTTTGGGTTTGGGATTTTGTTTTTATCTACTACACTGATATCAAACAGCTTTAGAGAAACAGAGAATTGGGGGAGGGGTGTCAAAAGTGAAGCACTACCCTAGCCCCTTTCCAATGACCCAATGACCTATCCCCTAATGATCATGAAAACAATGGTATATTGAGCTAAGATTTCTTTTACTCTGGACTGATGAAAAAGAGTTAGAAGTTTTTCAGAAGTAGAATCCTCAGACTGTTATTCTTGTGTGAGGGCTAAAGTTGTGCTTTACATTTAAATTACTGTGTTTAAGAGATCTATAAAACAAAAATGTCTCTATCGGGGAAGCCCCACTTTCCCAAGGACAGGCAACTTCCTGGAGTGCTAGGGGATACTGATCATATGAGATAACAAGCCACATGTTTTTACTTCTGTAAACAAGGTTGGTTACCACAACTGTACAGAATGTGCCTGGTCACACATAGGCCGGAGGTATGTAGACAGGAAGTACATCAGGATGTATGCTTGCCCCTGATTGGACAAAGGCAGGAAAGGGTTTTGCCTTTATAAGCACCAGACTAATATATTTCACAACAATTCTCTGCGAATGCTGGGTATGGACCTGGCTGGTGTTCATCATCCTGAACAGTATTTAATAAAGCTTGCTTTAAATTTGATTCAAAAATTGTGGTAGTGGTCTTATTTTCACCTAGTGGGACTTGCTCTTGGTATTTCTGATTTCCTGGTACTATGAAGGAATAGTCCTTAATCTCCATAGTCTCTTTAAAATTTTCAAAACCTAACTTTCCAAAACTTTCTAAACTTATTCGGAGTATGTCGTTAATGTATTCATTGATTGCCCATGAAATATTTACATTTGAAATATAATTTTCAAGCTTTTAACTTTCTATTTTATGTTTTGTCAATATAACTCATACAAAAAGTAATTTAAGAATCTTTCCGACAACGATATACTCAAGCACCAGGCTTGGTGATGCACGCAAGCCTGTCATACTAGCATTTTAGGAGGGTGAGGAATGGAATAAAGAAGGCCAAAGCCAGCAGAGGTGCATGTTCAGAACTCTGATCCAAGTAGCACTTAAGAGTAAAAACAAGAAACCAGACAATTCTGTTCCAAACACAGCTCATAATGCAAAGATTTTGAAATATTATAAAATTAGAGCTGTTTTCAAAACAATAATTCAGATCATCAAAATTAAAAAACAAACACCAATTATACAGGGTCCTGGGACGAAAACCAGATAACTACAATCACATTCTTCACTGGGGACCAAAAGTGTCACAAAAGATGGTAGATAGAAAGAAGATCAACCCACTGGGAACTGAGAAAGTGGCCAATGCTACTGCTCTTTGCCATAAACAGAAACTATTGAAAACACTGTAAGTTTACTCAATGTTTGCACATGAAGTTTGAGTCAACATTTTCTAGGAAAATGAAAACTTTTGTTTATTATCTATAAAAATGAAAACTTTTGTTTTTTATTCTTTTTTTATTCTTTGTTATATTAAAAACATAGGTATGATTAAAATTTTAAAAACTAATATAAAGATTAAACAAGAATGAATTTATAAAAGGCATAAAGTACCAAGTTTATATGTCATAGCTTCAATGATATAAAAATATAAACACAAAGAAATTAAAAGGTAATCATGTAAG
This sequence comes from Uromys caudimaculatus, assembly GCA_028551405.1. Classification (NCBI taxonomy): domain Eukaryota; kingdom Metazoa; phylum Chordata; class Mammalia; order Rodentia; family Muridae; genus Uromys; species Uromys caudimaculatus. Next base: position 1,426 of record JAPYYD010004645.1, on the reverse strand, counting down.
AAGATGATCTTCATGTTAAGGCACTATTTTTTATCTTCCATTTACTCAAAGAGTGGGTTAATATGCTTTTATAAACCATTTACCTATCTCTTTCCAACATGTTACTAGTACTGTTGTAATACTTTTGAAAGCCTTTTAAAGATAATTCCTTCCAAAATGAGCCTAAGAAAAAGATTCAGATAATTATAGTTGACAAACATCTATCATTAATACTAAATAGACTAAGAAAAAAATAAAACTATTGAGGGGTCCATAGCCAAGGAGCGCCAGGAGAAGGCTACCCTCCCAGGAGCGTGGAAAAGCCCTAAATGGGGTTAAGTCAAGCACCACTGCTCACCGGGACCGGCCTGGAACCGTCAGGTCACAGGGACTGAGGTAAAGTCGGGACAGGAACTTTCCGGTTTCCATCTGTGCCTGGGGACCTCAGCTTGGGCCATGGGGCTCCAGGGTAGAGCTGGTATCCCAGGAGTGCTGACACACCTTTGTGCACAGGCAGGGCCACCTCTTCTGTTCAAGCTCACGGGATCAAGAGGGACCCTTGCAGAGCCATCAGGACATAGGAGCCAAGGGACAGATGGGGACAGGATCCTTCTGGTTTCTGCCTGCACCCCAGAGCTGACCCTGTGCCATGACTCTCCAGGCCCAAGTACTTCTCATAGAGAGTTAGTCTTCAAGGAGTATTGACACAGAGGCCTGCAGGAGGGGCAAGCCACAGCCAGACAGAGTAAGATCAGCTAACATCAGAGTTAACAAGATGGCAAAAGGCAAGGGCAAGAACATAAGGAACAGAAACCAAGGCTACTTAGCATCATCAGAACCCAGCTCTCCCACCACAGCAAGCCCTGGATACCCCAACACACCAGAAAAGCAATACTCAGATTTAAAATCCTTTCTCATGTTGATGATAGAAGACTTTAAGAAAGGAATTAACACCCTTAAAGAAATACAAGAGAGCAGAGATAAACAACTAGAAGCCCTTAAAGAGGAAATACAAAAATCCATTAAAGTATTACAAGAAAACTCAATGAAACAGGTGGAATTACAGGAAAACACAATCAAACAAACAAAGGAAATGCACAAAACTATCCAGGAGCTAAAAATAGAAATAGAAACAATAAAGAAATCACAAAGGGAGACAACCCTGGAGTTAGAAAACCTAGGAAAGAGAGCAGGAGTCATTGATGTAAGCATCACCAACAGAATACAAGAGATAGAAGAGAGAATCTCAGGAGAAGATACCATAAATAACATCGACACAACAGTAAAAGAAAATGCAAAATGCAAAAAGCTTCTAACCCACAACATTCATGAAATCCAGGACACAATGAGAAGACAGAACCTAAAGATAATAGGTATAGAAGAGAATGAAGATGCCCAACTTAAAGGACCAGTAAATATCTTCAACAAAATTATAGAAGAAAACTTC
>JAPYYD010004644.1:0-12900 GCA_028551405.1 Uromys caudimaculatus | reverse complement strand
CTTTCTGTTCCCGGGTTCTCAGGCCCGGGATCCCGGCAGATCCGGGCGGGTCTGGGCGAGAGGTGCTGCTCCCCTCAACCCCACTCACGGTCCTTCCAAGTTCCTGTGAGGCTTCCTCTCTATGGCGCTCCTTGGCTACCGACTCCAAAAATTTTTTTAAAGAAAAACAAATCTGAGCAAAGAGAAACTTCAGATAACAGGTGGTTGATTAAATGCTTGGTTATTAAACCTGAAACTACAACAGTCTTCTACACAGTTGAACTTGACTAAGCATAAGCAAACATCTCTGGAAAATCTGCTCTAGCACATGTTAAGTTTCTCCTTTAAGGTGATCATAGGTTAAAAGAGATCTCATTTACACTTAAGCTGAATATCAGAAACAGGACAGTGTCTCAAGAAAGAGACCAGGGCATGAATTTAAACTGAGCCCATAAGCCTTTCCTGCCAAATCAACCCCACTCTTACCCATGCCTGCCCAGAGTGGGAAGGCCAGATCCACAGACACCATAACACTCATCATGTGATTAGCGATTTTACCAGAAACCCAAAGATGCACTGCTTTAGAAATCATGAGATCGAGAGGGTCACGTCGGATCGGACTGCTAGCGAGTCTTTCTAAGGAGAACTATATTTTTGTTGGTGGTGGTGGTTTTTCTGAGACAAGATCTCTCTAGGTAGCCCTATCTGTCCTGAAACTTGATAAACAGACCAGGCTGGCCTCAAACTCACAGAGATGCACTTGCCTCTAGAGAGAACTTTGGGTAGGTAAACCTCTAAGGATAGGTAGAATTCAGATAGTTGGAGATGTGGGGAAGGCCCCAACCACAGAAGATATTACGATCACAAACCGCATGGTAGGAAGCATGGAGTACTCTCAAGGAATTAGGACCAATCCAGTGAGACAGCAAGGCAGTCAAGGTGGCGGGCAGTCACAAACTGAATTGCTACTTGCTATTGGTCAAGTGTTTGGGAAGGGACACTTGTTAAGATTTACACACAGTAGTATTCCATAAAAATCCATGTGTTCAAACCCATATGACATTATGGAGGATGCTATAGACATTTGGAAGATGAGAAATCCTTAGGCAATTAGAGTCATGTCCTTTGTCTTGGTCAGTGTTCTATTACTGCGAAGAGACCCCGTGACCATGGCAACTCTTATAAAGGAAAACATTTAATTGAGGCTGGCTTACAGTTTCAGAGGTTCAGTCCATTGTCATCATGGTGGGGAGCATGGCAGCATACAGGCAGACATGGCGCTGGAGAAGTAGCTGAGAGTTCTATAGCCACATCCAGCAGAAAGAGAGAGACTCTGGGCTTAGAAAGGGTTATATTGAGACCTCGAAGACCCCCCCCCCCCCAGTGACACGCTCCTCCAACAAGGCCACACCTCCTAATTCTTTAATATAGTGCCACTCTCTGGTCACCAAGAGTTCAAGTCTGTGAGCCTATAGGAGCCATTCTCACTGAAACCATCGCATCCTTGAAGGGGATTTTGGGACCCTGGTCTCTGCTTTTCTCCGTTGCTTTCTGCTTTGTGATATGAGTGGATTCACACTGTGAGTTTGATGTGTCACCCTTGTCAGTGTTCCAAAACAATGGAGCCACTCAGTTTTGGACTGGAACCTCCAGGACCAGGAGCCAATATAACCCTTCCATGGCCCTGGCCAGTGGTTCTCAACCTGTAGGTCTCAACCCCTTGGATCAAATGACATTTTCCCAGAGGTCACATATCAGATATCTTTCATATCGGATATTGACATCAATTCATAACAGTAGCAAAACTATGAAATAGCAATGAAATAATTTTATGGTTGGCGGCCGCCACAGCATAAGGAACTGTATTAAAGAGTCACAGCGCTAAGAAGGTTGAGAAGCACTGCCTTAAGATAACAGAAAGTTGATGGATGTAAGCCTGACTTATGCCTGCCTTCAAGGCTGGACAGCTCCTGTCTGAAGAAGCTTCTATTTTAATCTAGGGAAAATAGGGATAAGACATTAAAAAAAAAAGCTAAGCTTAAGTTCAATAGGAATTCAAAGACATTTTGGAAAATTTCAGGAAGTCTCAAGGATAAACTTTGAGTTGTAGCATTAGGTGTGGAAAGGACTTGGCTTGGTGAGTTTGTGAAGGGATGATCTTCTAATAGGAACTAGGATGAGCAAAGGGGAGGCAATGGCAGAAAGAAAGGAGTACGAGAAGACCAGGGAAATCCTATTACCAGGAGAGATCACTGTACCCAAGGGAGGGAGGTATGATAATGATTTTAAGAAGACAAAAGCATGAATCCTCCAGGCAATGGAGGAGGGCGAAAGACAAAGAAAGGGATCTGCTTACTGTCATTAAAGTTCATTTCCTTTTATTTTATTAATTTAATTTGTTTGTTTGATATAGAGTTTACTCTATGTAGCTCTGGATGTCCTGGAACTCACTCTGTAGGCCAAGCTGGCTTCAAACTCAAGAGATCTGTATGCCTCTGCCTCTTGAGTGCTGAGATTACAGGCGTGTGCCACCACTGTCCAGCAATTTTAAAAAATGTATTTTATTATTTTATGTGTATAAGTGCCCTGCCTATATATATGTATATTTACCATATGCTTGCCTGGTGCCTTCCAAGGTTGGAAGAGGGCATCAGATCTCTAAGGACTTTAGGAACAGATGGGTGAAGTGGAAACTTAAGATTTCTTTGGAGCCGGGCAGTGGTGGCACATGCCTTTAAGCCCAGCACTTGAGAGGCAGAGGCAGGTGGATTTCTGAGTTCGAGGCCAGTCTGGTCTACAGAGTGAGTTCCAGGACAGCCAGGGCTACACAGAGAAACCCTGTCTCGAAAAACCAAAAAAAAAAAAAAAAAAGAGTTCTTTGGAAAGTCAGTTGTGTTGGATGGTGTTTTGCTGGGGCAAACATGTGAATGAAGGAATGTTTTCCTGAAGTGAACACAGGTGAAAGGCTAAGGCAGACTGGTGAAGGAACGTTTGGCTGAAGCAGGCACGGGTGAAAGGATGTTCTGCTAAAGCAAGCACATGAAAGGACATGTGATGAAGGATTCTTTGCTAACAACACACACGTATTGGTACACCTTACATTGTGTAGTTGAGCTCTATTTGTGCTGAGGTTAGACCTGTGAGGACACATGATGTTTGGGGGGAGTATAAAAAGGACTTGACGAACAGTGGTGGTCAAGAGCTTGGCTTGCTGGTACAGCTAGCTGTGCAATGCTTGTTGGTCTCAGGTCTTCACTGATCTTCACTTCACTGAGAGGGGCCCAGCTGAGAACTTTTCCCATTGTTCCTCCCTGGTCCCTCCTGCTGACTTGTGCTAAGGCTAAGACCTGGCTGTCTTTGCTGGATAGTGTCACCACTGCTGATTCACGTTTGCTATCCTGACTCCACCAACCTGGACCGCTGATGCATCCATGAAGTGTTTGTAAGTTGATCGAGCTGCCACTGCTGACTCCTATAAACTGAACTGCTGATTTTCTGGCAACACAGATGGGATTTGCTCCAAAGAACCCTTTCTAAACAGGTCCACTTCCCCCTCTCCTTTCTTTTCACTACCTCTGGTGGGTGGTGCGCTAAAAGGGAGGTTAAAGCATTTAAGAAGCATCATTAAAAATAAGGTTTGGATACATTAAAGTTACAGTTGTGAGCTGCATGTGTTCTGGACATCAAACCTGAGTTCCCTGCAAGGCAATAAGCGCTCTCAATCTAGAAGCAATCTCCCATTTTTCTTTTCTTTTTAAAAAAACTTTGTATTGGTTCTTTGTGAGTTTCACATCATGTACCCCAGTCCTGCTCATCTCCCAGTCCCCTTGTATCTGTCCTTTGTCCATTACCTCCCCTGCAAAATAAACACACAAACAAATAACAACAACAAACAAACAAAATCGCAGCATGGAAGCTGTAGTGTGTCACAGTGTAGCCCATGGTCTATCCCTCTGTCCACACATCTTCATTGCAAATGTTCATTGTAGTGAGTCATTGGTCTGGTTCAAGATCTCTGGCTTCTGTGACACCATCAATATTGGATCCTCATAGGGACTCCTCCCAGTTATCCTGTTGTTGTCCTGGGTCATGGAGATTCTGCAGCTCTGGATCAGTAGAACCCGCCCTTTCCCACATCCCAGCTGTTCAAATATGATATAGTTGGGGGTGGGCCAACTCAGATTCCTGTATCTAGGCCTGGGTGCTAGCTAAGCTGGTCAGCACATTGGCTCCCTCTTATTCACATCACCAGGACAAGCTTTTCAGCACTGCTCCAACTAGGCCTGCTGCCATGAGCAGGAGGCAGGGTCAGCTCTCTTATTCTCATGCCCTCAGGCCGGCTTACCAGCACCCATGCCTCCAGAACCAGCTCCACTGCACTGCACAGTCATGGTGCAGCCATGGAGACTACTCCCCACAGTGCTGAAGCCTGTGAGGGACTGGGCCAGCTCTCCTGCTCTCACACCTTCGGGGCTGGCTCACTGTGCCTTGCCATCAAGGCCAGTTCCACTGAGCTGCCCTGGCGAGGTGCCAGGCCCGCTCTCCTGAGTACTATAGCCAATGAGGGAGTTGGGTCAGTTCTCCCACTCTCATGCTCTTGGGGCCAGCTCTCCCAACTAGACTACCAGAGGAGGCAAGGTGGGGAGGGAGAGGGCATCATCCTTGAGCCAGCTCTCCCCATCTCAAGCCCTTGGGGCCTGCTCACCTGCATCCCCTCCACCAGTGACAGCTCTACTGTACTGCCGAAGCGAGGTGCAGGGCCTGCTCTTTCACTCTCATGATCCCCAGTGTCAGCTCTCCTGACCACTACAGGTGGTGTGGGGCGAGGGAGAGAAGGTATCATCCCCACACCCACCACCTTACAGCAGATGACTGGTGGGGCCAGCTCTCTCTTGCTCTTGCCTTCAGGGCTGGCTCGCCTGCCCCCCCCCACCTACCCCCACTCCACACACCATTGTTAGCTCTGCTGTGCTGTCCCAGGCTAAGTGCAGGGCACCGTTCTCTGGAGTGGTGCAGCTAGTAAGGGTCAGGGCTAGCTTTCCCAACTGCTAGAGGTGATGGGGGTTTGGGAGGGGAGCATCACCTATTTGTGCCACCCTAAGGCAGACACATGGAGGGATCAGCTCTCCCACACTCATGCCCTTGGGTGCTCACCCCACCATCAACACCACCAGGGCCAGCTCCACTGGGCTGCCTGGTCAAGGCACAGGGCCTGCCCTGGTGTGCTGCAGTTGATGAGAAATGGGGCCAGCTCTCCAGAATGCCAAAGCCAGTGAGGAGAGAGGCCAGTTCTGTACAGTTCCTGGACATCCATGTGGACATTCCCATGTTCTCTAGTGGTGATACGAGCCATGGATATCAACACCAACACCAACCCCTAGGGCTGTGTGGCCCTGGACTCCGACATGGCCCTAAGTAGCAGCCTGGGCTGGAACCTCACCATGGCCCTAGGTGGCAGGGCTGGTCACTCACAGCAGAGCTACTCCCCTCCACCATTGAGTCTTGTAAGAGGGCATGTGATGTTTTGAGAGGGTACATGATGGTTAGAAAGAATGTAAATGGAGCCCCTTAAATAGTGAAAAGCTGCTCTTACATTGCTATACCATACAATGCTTCTTCGCTGGTCTTCACTTCATAGAGAGAAACGTGCCAAAGAACTTCTAATGGTATTCTGGCTGGTTCTGACCACTTCTGCTGATTCGGCGGAGCCTTGCTGTTTGTGCTGGATCCTTACTGATTCATGTTTGGTGTTTGCTATTGAACTGAACTGCTGGTATCCTGACAACGAAGAGAGGAATTGCCCTAAGGAACTACTTCTAAACAGGTCCACAAACCCCCTTTTCCTATTAACCTTCTTTTTCTCCTACTTCTGGTCAGTGGGCTAGAAGGGAGGTTGGAGTGTTTAAGATTCTAAATAAAGTAGGTTTTGAAAAGTCTAAGCCTACAGGGGGTCCCCATATTTTTCTTTTTACATTCAGTCCTCTAAGTAGAAGTGGTATCAACAGAAGATAAATTTGCAATTTTAGATTTTAAGGAATTTCCAAATATGCAAAAATTGAGAGAGATAGGTGTTCCCATCACCTAGTCTCAACAGTTTATCACCAGACCCTTTGCTATACTGTCTCCCAGGATATTCTGAAGCAAATCTCAGCTACTATATTCCCGGAGCTTCTGAAACACCATTCATAAGTTCTATCACTGAGCTACACCCTTAGCCTAGACACTATAACCTTTAATAATCTGTAAATATTTCTGTGTACTGTTGTTGTAAATGCTATTAATTAACTCTATTGGTTCTTAATATGACCCAGCCAGCCCCCCATTAATTGAGGCAGAGTCCTATGGATTTTTAAAAATCAGCTTTAGCTTTAGCAATTACCCCTAATCTATTTTGTCTGCACTAACTATTTTCCAGCTGCACTCTCTCCAAGTTCCTTGCAGTTTGAGTCTTTTTTTTTCCCCATCAGTCTGTCCTCAGGGGGCACTTCTTTCAGCCATGTGCTCCTGGTCCATCCTGTCTGATGGAGATCTCCTGCTCTCTTATCTTCTTTCTCCTTCTCCTTTCTCCTTCTCTCTTCTAGTGGTCCCTACCTGCAAACCCAGCCCGGTCATTGGAATCCCGCCTACTTCTATTCTCCCCAGTAATTGGCTGTAGCAGCTTTTATTTAACCACTCAGAGAAGATTGGCAAGCAAAGTTAATAAACATCATTTGGTGTAGTGAGAATCTGCTAGTCTTGACTGCAACCAGATCGTGGGGGCCAGGATCTAGCATTTGAATACATAGCAGTACCCAGCCAACCCCCAACAGTGTACACCACTAAAAGATTATTTTTATAGACCAGAAATACCATAATTCCACCCTTCAGAACAATGCATTCAATTTTCAGTAGCTGATGAGCATTTGGCTTTCTAATTGTCACACACGTTATTTCTAATTCACTTCGTGAATAGTTTGGTGGCTGAATTGAAGAGTCGGACACACACCGAGCATTGCAATTAGTTGCCCTTGAACCAAGGCCCTGATGATGAGTGTCTCCAGGAACATCTAGGACGGCTTCCCACCTTCTTTATATGGTATGCATTCCATCCGTTAGCCCAACTCTATCATGTCCAGTTTCTGGTATTCCTTTTGCCCACGTCTTGGTTTTTTGCAGCCGACCTTAGCCATTCTCCCCCCTTTCAGGCTCAGCTACAATACTTCCTCCTCAGAGCTGAGGGACCTTGTTATCCGTCCATTTTTCTATTCATCTATTTACCGTTCACCCTACCACCTTTCTATCCAGAAAACCTTTATCGGGCACCTACCACTTGTCAAGTTTAAGCGAGTTCTTAGGGATACAAGATAGCCTTGGCTGAAGGCCAGCCTTATCTACAGAGTAAGTTCTAGGACAACCAAGGTTAGGCAGAGAAAGCCTGTCTCTAAAAATGATTTTAAAAAAAGATAGCCTTGACAGACATGAACTCACAGTCCACACAGTGCTGTCATATCAGTAGCCATGTATGGCTGTTTTAGCGCTTAGAATGTGTCCAGTCTAAATAATCTCTACTACATATCCACTACAGACACTGGGGTTTGGACACAACACCATAAGTGAAACATTCTATTAATTTCTTAAATATATTTTAAATTTGTTCATTTATTTTTATGTGTACAGGTGTTTTGTCTGCATGCATGCCTGTACCTGGTGCCCTCAGAGGCCAGAGAGGACATCGGATCCTCTGAGGCTGGAGTTAGAGATGTCTGCCACCATGTGGGTCTGTGGAATCAAACTTGGGTCCTCTAGAAGAGCAGGAAGTGCTCTTAACCACTGAGCCATCTCTCCAGACTCCTATTAATGTTTTTTTTTAAATAAACTTTATTTTTAAAAAAAACTTGCAAATTAAATAACATCACACAACAACTAACCACACCCAAAGACTATACATCTCAACAGACTTCTATATACTTAAAATGGCCATTCTGAAGCTATGGAGCTTCACATTGGACTGCGTGTTTGCACTATTAAATATATTTTTATGTACTTATCCACCATCAAAAAAATCCACAAAAACATTAGAACTGGAAAAACAATGAATGATTTTTTAACTGGTTATACATTGAAATGTTATATTCTCAATGTATTTGAATTTAAAAACATGATGAAAATGAATACAAATGATGCGACTCTTCTTTTTTGGACAGAGCTACTAAAGCTTTCAATCAGCTATGCGGCTTGCTTTGGTGGCTCACCTTGTCTATCTGCTGAGCTGGTCTTGCGACAGGCTACAGAGATGCATATGGACTGGGCATGAGAAGGAGGAAGGGCACTGACCTAAAATGTGTCATGCATTGTGCTGGGCACTATAAATACCTTCGTGTGCGATGGTAGGCATTTTAATATCTTCACACTTCGGCTCCGCACTTTAAATATCTCATGTAACCCTTGCGACAGCAATCTCCGAGATCTGACCTTGACTCTCCAGCCTGCTGGCTCCTCCCTCATCTGAGTCCATTGCCTCTTAGCTGCAGGGTTTGCTGCACCGGTCATTCAGAACTCCTCTCCAAACCCAGTCTTACTTTCATCTCCTACCTATGGCCGGATGATCCCGATAAAACACAAACCTGATTGTGTTATTCCTCAGATTAAAATTCTCTCACGTTCCCCATTTGTCTTCTACCATCTAAATTCCATTTTGCAGTCCATAGATAAGATCTGATCTCTGCCTCCCTCCCTCCTGGGCTTTCTGTCTCCCACCTTTTCTGAAAGAATGCCCTCTTTCTTCATTTGGTTAACAGTTTATCCTTTGGGTTATGTCCTCAGTATTACTTCCTCTAAGTTACTTTTCCAGGGTCCTTTCTCTGCCACTGTTCTGGGCTCAGTGTCCTTATCATTTGTCCTTGGATCCCGACGTGTTTCCACGATTCAGTACCATGGTAGTTCATATAGTTCACCAACTTTGTTGGATCCAGATGCCTAGATCACTAAAATACACTTCTAGATACATCTGTGAGGTCATTTCCAGAGAAGACTGACATGCGGGTAAGCCCGAGGGACATGGTCCAACATGCTAGTGTCTCAAAGGGAATGAAATCGTGAGGAATGGGCGCTCTCTACTCCTCCTAATCAAGATTAGCTATCTACTCCTGCTGCCAGCATCTGTGGACCCTAGACTGGACATACACCAGTGACTCTCTAGAGTTCTTTCAGGATGTTAGATCAGTGGTCCTTCCTGCCCTAATGCTTCCTTTTGTTGGATTCTCTAAGTCTCCATAACGAAGTTGGCGCCATTGGATTATGCTGCAGTCTCTAACAATGTAAGCTAATAAAATAAATTGCCCCCTTTACAATTATATCAGTTTTGTTCTTCTAGAGAACCCTAATGAACATACTATATTTGTGTGTTTGCAACCTATGGGAACCGGCTATTACGAGTTATAGATCTTCCTAGTGGGGGAGGGGGAAGAGCACACAAAATCTACACATAATTTCAGAGCCCTTAAAATCCCGTAGGTTTCCCTGTATGTATTCAAGATAAAAACAAACAAAGCAAACAAACTTCTATTACAATTGCTTGACAATTTTTATTTTCCTATTTCCCACTAGACTGCAGTGATCATGTCTGTGAAATTACCGCTGTCTCTTCAATACTTGGCACAGGCACTAAGGCACAAAAGAGAGTCACTAAACATTTGTCATGGGTGTAGCTTGCAATATTAAGGTCAAGGATTATCAAGTCTGCCTTTTCTTTCTGATTTATTTTTTAGTGTTAGAGCTTGACCCAGGGCCTCATACATCCCAAGCATACTCTGACCTCTACTCCCACGCCCAGGCTTTATAAACCAAGTACTGTATGACTTAGCCAGGTTAAGTCCACATGGCCGATGGGAAATGTTAAATGAGTAATTTTCAGGAATTTCTTCTTGTGTATTTTCTAAGGACCCCAGAGCTTAAGGAACTTAAGAAAGTTCTGGAAGTTTCTTTCTTCATTCAGTAGAGCTAACTGTTCTGTCATTACTCTTTCTGTTTTAAAATTCTCTTTGAACACTAACCTTTTACCTTGGTCAGGCGATATTGGCCCGGGTAGACTAAGAAATGGATGTCACGGTAGTATGTGCTTCGAGCCACATGCAGACCCAACCCTGTTTCCACAGATCATGCTTTTAGGATAGCTTGACTGTACTTTTTTTTGGTTTGTTTTTTTTTTCTTTTTCCAAGACAGGGTTTCTCTGTGGGTAGCCCTGGCTATCCTGGAGCTGGCTCTGTAAACCACGCTGGCCTCGAACTCACAGAGATCCGCCTGTCTTTGCCTCCCAAGTGCTGGAATTAAAGGGATGCACCCCCCCACCCCCAAGCTTGTCTGTACTTACAGACTCCTCCTCCCCAGCCCAACCCTTCTACTCTGTCACCGCTATCACAGAGACAACTCAATTCAAAAATACCTTCCTCATGCCCCTGGGATAATCTGGCCTGGCTCCTCTGCTTTTCCCCAGCAAGTAACCAAGGGCCTGGAAACTTAGAAACTTAAATTAATGAAGGCCGAGATGATGTAGCTCAGTGGAAGAGCACTCATTTAACACACTCAAGGCTCTCAGTTTGATCTCAACACTGAAAAAAGAGAACACAAAACAAATGAGCAGAGTACAGTCACAACCAGACAGGGAAATTTAATGAGAAAGGCAGGTCAGGAGTAAGGTGGCAGGCAGGGTGGTGACCGGGGCATCCCAAGGAGTATGTGTGTTGTCTAAAAATGAGTGATAATCAACATACCAACAAATGGTTTCTGGATTTCCAGATCTTTCCATTTTTAAAGAAAAGCTGGGAGTCTGGGTTTTATGTGCTAGTTCCTTTCTCTTTATTTTTAAGAATAACTTTATTGAGGTATATTTACACACCTATATAATTCAGATTATACAATTTAATGGTTTGGGTTTGGTGGGTTTTTTTTTTTTTTGTTTTTGTTTTTGTTTTTTTGGGTGGGTGGGTGGGGGAGTGGTTTTTTTAGTACGTTTACCAGGTTGTTCAACCGGTACCATAAATCAGTTTTAGAACATTTTTATGACTCAATTAGATCTCTTATGTTCATTTATTGGTGAATCCTGTGTTGTCTCTTCTTCATGACCCCAGATGTCACCCCAGGCAAGTGCCATATTACTTTCTTTCTCTAGCTTTGCCTTTTATGGGCATTTCATGCAGATGGGATGGTTCTGGTACGTGCTATTGTGTCTGGGTTTTTTCAAGTGAGCGTAGGTTTTCAAGGTTCCTCCATGTTGCTCCCATGCAGCTTTTTATCGCCGAATGATATTCTGTTGCACGGATCTACCACTTATTTGTAGCCATTCATCAGTTCGCCCTCATTTCGGATGTTATATCTTCTGGCTATTATAAATGATGCTGTGTGAACATTTCTGTGTACATTTTTTGTATGCACATAGGATCTCCCCCAATCCCCCCCCCCCGACTTTTTAAAAAAGATACCCAAGGGTATAATTGTGAGATTGTATGGTAAATTTATATTTAACTTCTTCTTCTTCTTTTTTTTTTTTTTTTTATTATGGACTAAAGCACACAACGCATTTAACTTTTTTTGTTTTGGTTTGGTTTTTTGGTTTTTTGAGACAGGATTTCTCTGTGTAGCCCTGGCTGTCCTGGAACCCACTCTGTAGACCAGGCTGGCCTCGAACTGAACTCAGAAATCCACCTGCCTCTGCCTCCCAAGTGCTGGGATTAAAGGCGTGTGCCACTGCCCCGGTCACATTTAACTTTTAAAGAAAATGCTTATTTTCCAAAGTGGCTGTGGCAGTTTACTTTCCTGCCAGTAATGACTGCAAGTTCCTGTTTCTCTAGGTCCTCACTGGCCTTTGGTGGTCCTTACTCTTTCATTAGGGTCAAGTAGGTGTCATTACCCTTCTTGTGGGTGTAAAGTGCGATCTCATTGTGCTTTCAATTCACAACTCCCTAATGGCTATCAACATTGGATAGCTCTTAATTTTCAAATGTTGGAATTCATTCCTAAATAAATAAATAAATAAATAAATAAATAAATAAATAAATAAATAAAGCTGTCTATCAGTCCTGCACACACAAAACAAAGCAAGCTCACACACTTAAACTGCCCTGAGGGAAGGAGTTTGGACTTCTGACCTAGTCCCTGCCAAACAATGATCTGTGACCTTTTGCTTTTAGAAGTAGAAGCAGCCTACGTACGTCACCAGCTAATATTATGACAGACAAAGACAAGGGTTTCCTCCCTCTTCATAGTGAACTTGTACAATAGAAAAAAAGCAATTTTTCTCTCTATTAATCCATGATGTCACACTATTTTTATACAGTAATCCTCCAAGTCAACATATTCAATAAGTGAATCTTTCCAGAACATATCTATGTCTTCCTTTTAGAGATGAGGTAATTTGCCAAATATTAATGTACAGTATATAGAGTTTATAGGTATTGGGGCAGGATTGCATTCAGAACCAGGTCTGCTTCTAAATCCTATGTTCCCTTTGTTCTAGTAAGGGCTGGAGTTGGAGAAGCCTGTCTGGGATGCATGACAGGAGACTGGGGCTGGGAGTGGGGCTATGTGTGAAGATGAGGGAGAAGAAGGAAGCAAAGAGACACATCAAGGGTACTTAGGAAGAACTCTTTTTTTTTTTTTTTAATTTTTATTTTTTGATACTTTATTTACATTTCAAATGTTTCCCCCTTTCCAGGTCTCCACTTCGGAAATCCCCTATCCTCTCCCCCTCTCCCTCTGCCTCTATGAGGGTATTCCCCCACCCACCCACTCCCGTCTTCCCACCTTGGCATTCCCCTATACTGGGGCATCTAATACCCTCAGGCCCAAGGGCCTCTTCTCCCCCTGATGGCCAACAAGGCCCTCCTCTGCCACATATGTGGTCCGAACCATGGGTCCCTCCATGTGTATTCTTTGGTTGGTGGTCC